>JAOUQT010022933.1:0-11720 GCA_025769995.1 Xyliphius kryptos
GAGGGTCAAATGTAATGCCAAGATTTCAAGCAGTAGCAACAGGAGAAACAGAGGTATTCCCAATGTAAAGAATGTCAAAAATGGATGTCAAAAATGCTAGCCAGTGTTGTATTATAGGATTGTGCAGCCTCATCGATAGAATGAAGAAAACAGATATCATTGAAGTTGGAAGAACTAAGAAGAGTAGATAGGGAGGAGGGGTCAACAGCAGAGAAATTTCAATGAGTACGAAGCAGTTTGGGACAGGACTTAAGAGCAGGTAAGGAGGCACAAAAGGTAACAAAGAGATGATCAGATAGACCGATAGAGTGGCCAGAGAATTTACTAACAATCCCACTAGTAGAACAGATGACATCAAGAATACGATCATGATTATGAGTTGGAAAATCGACATATTGGGTTAAGTTAAAGCAGTTTAACAGAGAAATAAAATCAGAAGCAGTTACAGACCCCACGTCAATAGGAATATTAAAATCCCCAGGCACAATTATTAAGGAGGAAAGTGAGCTAATAACCATCAGTACTTCACTGAGTTCAGTGTACTGAATTTTTAGGTGGCTTTGTCTATGAAAGAACGGATGTTGAATAGTTCAACATTAAGAAGCTGTGGTGATGGTGAAGGTTGGTGAGCGAGCTGTGAGACCACGACTCAAGGAATCTTGCATAGCGCACTTAAGTCTCTTCTATGTATCTATGTATCTACATCTATGTATGTCTGTATCGGTGTCTTCTGAGCCTGAAAGCTGTAATATGAACTTCAGGAGAGTAGGCAGTGTATGTAGAAGCAGCAGGGGATGCAGAGAGAGTGGGTCAATGTCTATGACTGCGATGTAGGTAACGTTTTTTTGCAGTACCCAGAGATTGACACAGCCAGTGGAAGAATCCAGGCAGCGGGTGGTGCGTAGTGAGCAGAAATCAGCAGAGGAGTAGACGAGGCATTGGCATAGAACATTACTATGACCTGAGATGCAGGAAATCAGTGCAATATTGCACAGTGTGAGGTGGTAGAGAACAAGCAGCAGACCTCCAGCAATGTTCATAACAGCATGCAGCTCAGCGTGACAGGAGTTCAATAGCAATAGCAAGCAGCCACAAGCAGGTAGCGTGTACAGGGCAGATACGCAGCCGCGTTAGCCGACAGACAGCCAGGCTCGCACCAGTCAATCAAGTAGTAACACCAGTAACCACTAGATAGCTGTCAGCAGAACCATGAGATGAACAAAAATAGATTCACTCAACTCCTGGACGCTGAGAGACCGGGCAGTATGTAGAAGGCTTGCAGATTAATGTACCGTCACCTGACCACTAAAGCCGGTAAGGCTAAATGCTAACAGCAGGAGCAGCGCAGCAATGCATGCAGTAGCTGGTGTAGCGGAAACCATGCAATCAATAAGATGGACAGTAGAAGTTTGCATAAGGTCCCGGAGCAAATGGAGTAGATTTAGGTAGCGCAGAGAAAAGAGAAAACAGATACAGCAAGAAGCGACAGTCTCACGCACAGCGTACTCTCAGCCGGAAACTGGAAACCGGAAATCGGAAATTCCATGTAAGAAACCTTGAGAGGAACCCAAATCAGAATGAAATCCCATCTTACTTTGGGTGACAACTGATGAAAGAGTCTGTAAAAGGCATCTAAATATGTGTGGTGAGAAGTCCACAGGACATTCCTGCAAACACAGAAAATCCGTATGATGTTAGCATCAGAATGGCTACATTAATTGCTGTGTGTACTTTGTGATGCCAACCAAGACTGTTTGCTGCTTTAACAAACCGTGACCTAAAATTTCTGCTCAACCTGAATGAAGAGACTATTCAGGCTGGGGAAAAGGGAAGGAATTAAGAGGATACAGAAGGAGCTCAAGGTGAGGATTAAACAGGCCGAAGAGGAGGACAGGGTAAACCTTGATCAAAAAAAAGGAGAGTAAAAGCCTAACACTATGGATTTTCAGTCAACACAGAGATCGGTGATGCACTGTACCCCTCTCCAATTTACTCACATACCCCCAGCCAGAATTCCAAGTGGACTTTTACCAACATCATGTGTGGATCCAGTTCCTAAGAAAGCTTAATCTATGGTCCTAATTGTCTGATCTCCAACCTTTTGTCAGAACATCCATGTATCCCCTGCAATTTGCATATCAGGATGGTATTAGAGTTGATGCAATTATCTACCCTCTAAACAGGGCATATACACACCCCACCAACACAGGCAGAATTGTAAGAATATTTTATAGTAACATTTAGCCTGTGCTGCTGAGTGAGAAGCTCCAGCTAATTGGGTTGGATAAACACATCATCTCCTGGATTATGGACTACCTGACTGGTACAGGTAGTTTATTTTTCTTAACTGTAAAATTCTGTTTGTCCAGTGTGGAATTAATGTCTTTCATCTGGATTTGTTGAAACATATATCTGTATCATCAGCATAAATAAATGTGATCACATGAAAAGTAATCACATTTCATTAAATATATTACCCAGAGGCAGCATATATCACTACTATAAATTGATGATACACATGAGCCTAAGTTTTTGGTAGTTAATTTAGCTACATTACTAAATAGAAATATAGAATCATTTTTTTTTTCAATTGTAGAAATAATGCTGATTTCATCTTTGAAACAATACTAATTTAGTTTGATGCCACTAACATTCTAAGTGTTTTGTTTTCAAGTGTTTTGTTTTAGGATATGTTCATTTTATTATACAAAGAAGCTATTTTTTGCAGTATTAATTTTCTTTTAATATGATAGTTTCAGATTGTAAGAGAACAACTATATTTTCAATATCTGATCTAAATGTTAATATTAAATCTAAAGAGTGAGCATCTTTATGAGTTGATCCTGTAACATTCTGATCAACTCCTCCAGAATCTAAAATAGATACAAATACTGTCCTAAAGGGGTTAAGAGGATTATTGAAGTCAAATTAAAATCCCTAATTATCACACCCAGAGAAATTTTCAGATTAGAGAGGAAGTCTGCAAATTCACCAGGAATAACCCCCACAGATTTTAGGCGACAAGAGCAGTTTTTATTTTGCACACAAAGAACACACAATGTAGACATTTTGAGTGTGGGGACAAAAGAAAATGGCAACTACATCACAAAATGGCAAAGAGTCAGAAATCATAAGGTAAACAGAAAGTGCACAAAATAACTAGCGTTCCCCACCACTCTGGCTCTTGGTGTTATGTAAAATGCCAACTACTAATAAACACATTTTATGTAAAAGACAGAACCAAAAGTCCATAACACAGTCACTTTTATACTTAGAATGGCATTGCATTTTGAAAATATGGAAAAGTACACAACATAGAAAGAACACAACATAGAAAACAGTGTCCATGTTGACCCGCCATGCGCTCCAGCCAAACTGCTGCATATAACTTAAACCTGGGAGCAGAATGCTGATCACTTATTGCACCCATTCTTGGCAGGAACGAGCTGTATACGTACTTGCTTGAGTACATTTTTTGATCTCTGGTGACCTCTAGCAGTTGCAGACATGACAGAACCTCACCCAAGAGGTAAACACTGGGATCCTTTTCTCTCCATCTGGGCTTTCCTGGCTTGTAAGGAGCTGGTTTATTAGGAACCCACAGGTGGAAATCTCCATGTGTATCCAAGATGTCCTCAGCTGTGACCCATCTTATTCAGGTCCATAACCCTTCCAAACCACCAAATATTGGAGCTTCCCTGGTCTACAACTGGACCTGTTAAGTCTTGTGACCATGTAGGTTCCCTCTCCTTCCACCTCCACTGGTCTGTGTGGTAGTTGCTGGCCAAAACTTGAAATGTAAAATGTGCGATTAAGTTTACTATGTATTGGCAGCTGGAATCGAAAGGAGACCTTAATAATTTTCCTAATAATTAAATGTGAACCTATATACCTGGGGTTCAACTTCTTCCATCCAGGTGCTTTACGCAGGTTTCAAGTAGACAACCAAATTCTTACCTAGATCTATAGGCTGGAGTATCTCCTTGGTGTTTATCAGCCCTGTTGTTTCCAGCTATTGCTTAAAATAACTGTTGGTTAGTAAGAGCACAGACACTCTAATTTTCTTGAACCAACCATTCACAGCACATGTATTTGTTGGCATGGCATTTCATGGGTACAGTGGACAGAAAACACTAAAAGCATGTAAGGTTTGTGACCATGTGTTTGAGTGAGTTCTTGGATCATTCGGGCCAGGGTAAGTACCATGTCCAGTCCTGTGGATGGTGCTGGTAGAACATATTTAAAAATGTATGAGTTCCTGGTGGACTCTGTCTGCTTGACCATTAGTTATTAGCCAGATCATTAGCCAGAGGTGAGGCTTATTTTAACTCCCAGCTTGTCCATGAAGTAAGTTCTGGGATGTAAATTGGACTCCACAGTCTCTCACTATGTCTTTAAGGATGACAGAATTCTGGAACAACAACAACATTTATTTATATAGTACCTTATTGCAATCAAATATTGATCAAAGTGATTCACAATATTACAAGAAACAAACACCTATACAACAAAACACAACAACAAAGGTTGGGTACTGAGTGAAAAGGTAGCCTAAACCGTATGCTTTTATTTTGTCTTCAAACTGAGGCAGGTCAGTGGTGGTGCCTAGCTCTGATGGCAATGAGTTCCAGAATTTAGGACCCATTACATCAAATAAACTATCAGCCCACTGTTTATACCTTGACCGAGCTACCTCCAGGGGATGTTGGCCAGCAGAGTGGAAGGAGCCAGCAGAAGCATTTTGTACAGCATTTTTTTTATTGCATCTAAATGTACATGATAGGCAGATAGAGCTGTAGATCATCTGCATACAGATGAAAGGAGACATTGTGCTCCAGAATAACTGAGCCTAATGTATAATGAAAAGGAACCCTGTGAAACACTGGAAGGCAGAGAAGCTGAAGAGGAGAAGAGATAACCAATCATCACTGAGTAAGTTCTATCTATGAGTTAAGATCTGAACTACTGCAGCACTGAGCTTTGCAACCCATGGTGCTCCAGATGTGCCAAAAGGATGGAATGGTCAACAAAATCAAATTTTGCAGTAAGGTCCAACAAAACAAGCAGCACATGCATTGTGGCATTGATGGAAATAAGTATATATTATTATGCACTTACAATAGTGCTGATTCAGTACTGTGGCAAGCATGTTATTGTTTAAATAAATGACTGTAACTGAAAGAAACCAACTTTTTCTAAAATTTTTGACAGAAATGGTAAATTGGACACGGGTCTGAAGTTTTATAAAACTGCAGGATCAAGGTTGGGTTTTTTACGCGAGGCCTGATAATAGCAAGCTTGAAAGCAGTTGGAAGCTGAGACAGGTATTCATAAATATAAGCATACTTGTACCCACTGTGTTAAAAACTGTTTAAGCATATTGGATGTAATAATAACCAGGGGACAGTTGATGGGTCTTATTCCCTGGATCACTTTAGACAAGAGCGATAGAGACACTGACTCAAATGCTTTAAATGCAGCAGAGGTAACAGCAGAAGAACATACAAAATGACAATAGTTAACAATACTCTCTCTGACAGAGGATAATTTTTCAATAAGGTAGTGCAAGAACTCTTTACAGATTGCCACTGACACATTTTTCATAACGTTATTGGATGGGTTCATAATAAACTGAATAGTATCAAATAACACCTGAGTGTAGTTACTGCTCACAGATATGACAGTTGACAAATGTTGACATTTAGCTTCTTTTACAGATTTTTGATAGTTATTTAGACTGTCCCTCAGGATGCCAAGTAAAACAGGTAGCCTATCTTTCTTTCACCTGCGTTCTTCTTGTCTGCAGTGGTGCTTAAGGGCTCGGGTAGTATCACTGAGCCACGGCTCAGGCTTAGGTCTAGGCAAGATGGTCCAATATGGAGCAATAGAGTCCAGGATTGATGAGCATGTGTAATAAAAGCAGGAAATATATGACAACCAATCAGGAGGAGATTTATCGGAACATGGCCCGGGTCTGAATCCTCACTGGCCGACAACATGGTTGAAGCGAGTTGGTGCTAGTGAGTAAAGAGCACCAGAGGTTAAAGATTCCACGATCCACAGATAGGTTCTGCAACATGAATCCATAATCATATAAACGAGAGAAAGTCAGGAAAGCCTTGAGTTAGATATGGACTCGTTCTGTGTCTCTTGCGTCTCTTGCTGCAAAACAGTGCCGTACATAGGCTGGTACAGACACTAGGCCTTGTGGCAGTAGGTTAAATCATCCATTGTATATATAGTTGTTGACTGTTTCCCAGATTTCTAAGAATGTTAAATGACCATACACCCACTTAGATCTTGAATGGCAAGCAGGAAAACATGACTGGGCCAAATAGCCATCTTCACTGTAACACCTGCATGAATAAAATCTCTGTGGTTTCCAGGGCATTGGGGAGACCTGTGAGGGGAGTGAAGTGCACCAACTCTGCAAACTGATTTACCATGACAATGTAGATCGGTGTTTTTGCCCTTGAAATCTGTAGATTAGTAATAAAGTCAATGGCCATATGGTACTAAGGTCTCTTTGGGATGGGCAATGGCAATAGCTTTGCTACTGGTAAAATCTTGGTAACATTGGCTGGAGCAGAAACTACAAATGAACATCGATTTTAGAAATACTCATTTTTGGCCACCAGGTGAGCTCTTTGCAGCTTGAAGAAGAAAGGTGTTGGATGGAGTTTAGGTGGTTGCCCCTGATATTGTAACAGAATCACCCCAACTCCAGAGTCAGTTGCATTTATTTCACCACAAATGGTTAGGTTGTTGGAGGACAACGATGAAAGCAGTTCTAGGGCTTTAAAGACTTTAGTTGCCTTAGGAGACTAAAGAAGTTTCTTTAGGCTCTTATTCAAGAGGTTGGGGAAAGGTGTGGCAATGCTGCTACAATGTCTAATAAACCTCTTTCCCCCCTTAATGTAATTTTCCATAGTTTTCTGTTCAGGATTGGACAAGGCATAGGCTCATTGCCATGGGGAATACAACCTGTAAGTAAATACATTTTATAATCACATTACCTGTGCGAAAGTAGATGTTCAGCCTTACTCTTGATGGGGTATTTAGAATCAATAAGGGCAGGAAGAAAGCTTGATTTAAGTAGGTTATCTGATCTGAGCAGATCAGAAATGTACTCACCGCATTAATTGAGGTAGACTGTGAAGCCGAGCGTTCAGGGCAGCTTTATTTTATGACCACTTTCCCCACAGTACAAACACAGCCTTTCCCAGGACAAGAGGTTCAGTTTTTTTTTGGAGGTTCCCTATAGCCAGATTTCAGGTCACGCTCACAAGAGGTCATCGAGATGACTGTCAGTGGATATTAATAAATTGATGACATCATACTGGAAGGCTAGTTTACACAGCCTGACAATTATCCTGAAACATGGCGAGAAGATGCTCACCTACATACTGGCCATCAGCACTTTCTTTAAATAAGAAATTAAATGGGCATGACATCCACTCTGATCTCTGTGGAACTCTGTGGAACAGATGCACAGTCAATATGCTGAAATATGTTCTGACTTAAAGAAGCTAACAGAAATCAGTTTAACTTATTCATCAGCTCCCTGGCCTTCACTCTGGATAGTAAAACATTAACTAGATCTCAGACTATGTCCTCTGCTGCAAGTTAAGAGCGGCACCTACAGCTTGGTAAGTTAACACAATGATTTGATTAAAAAGCCCAGCGTTTATGTAAATTGGCAGTCTCCTTTCTCCGCAGGTTCACAGAGGGCAATGTTGTGGAATGCAATGATCTGGAAGTTTCAAAATTCTATATTTTATTCAGAATAGAACATAGATGACACTTCAGAAAATGTATTATTTAAGGAGAAAATAGGCAATTTAAAATTTCGTGACAACTACATATCTCAAAAAAGTTGGGAAAAGGCAATGTTTACCACTGTGAAACATCCCCTATCCTCTTTACAACAGTTTGTAAACGTCTGGGGATGGAGGAGACAAGTTGCTTAAGTTGAGAAATAGGAATGTTAACCCATTCTTGTCTAATGTAGGATTCTAGTTGCTTATAGTGTCCGGACCCTTATTCTATGAAGCCATGATGCTGTAATTGATGCAGTATGTGGTTTCGCAATGTCATGTTAGAAAATGCAAGGTCTTCCCTGAAAGAGACATTGTCTGGATGGGAGCATATGTTGCTCCCTGGATATACCTTTCAGCATTAATTGTGTCCTTCCAGTTGTGCGAGATGCCCATGATACACTAATAATGCAACCCCATACCATCAGAGATGCAGGCTTCTGAACTATGCACAAACAAAAACTTGGGTCGTCCTTCTCTTCATTAGTTCGAATGACACGGCATCCCTGATTTTCATAAAGAACTTTACATTTTGATTCGTCTGACCACAGAAGAGTTTTCCAGTTTGCCACAGTCTATTTTAAATAAGCCTTGGACATAAGACATTTGCGCTTCTGGGTCTTGTTTAGATACGGATTCTTCTTTGAGCTATAAAGTTTTAGCTGGCAACGGCACATGGAACAGTGAATTGTGTTCACAGATAATGTTTTCTGGAAATATATTCCTAAACCTGTTTTGTGATTTTCAATACAGAAGCATGCCTGTATATGATGCAATCTTAGGGCTCTAAGATTACAATATCAGTTTTTGCGTTCCATTTTTATTTAGTTTGTACATTGTGCCAACCTTTTTGGAATCAGGTTTGTATATATCTTTATTAACAACTAGAAAAAATTACAAAATAAAACTAATACAAGTTTTAGTAGCTGCTTTTTGTTTATGATGTTGAATAGCATAAAAACATGTTTCCAAAGTATAAATAAATAACTAAATATACGTATAAAAAAAAATGTAGGGCAGCACGGTGGCAAAGTAGTAGTGCTGTGGCCTAACAGCAAGAGGATTCTCAAGCCCAGTGTGGGCAACTCAGAAAATTTCTGTGCAGATTTAGAATGTTCTCCCCGTTTCATGCGGGTTTTTTCCACATACAAAAGACATGCATGTTAGGTTAATTGGTGTCTCTAAATTGCCTGTTATGTGTGAAGGTGTGTGTGCCCTATGATGGACTGTCTAGGGTTGTTTGTGCCCTTGCACCTAAAGTTGCCGTATGGGCACCGGCTTTCTTGTGACCTTAAAACTAGGATTAAGTGGATATAAAAGATGAATGAATGGATGAATGAATAAACAAATGTGATGACCATGGCCACTGGAGGGTGCCAAAGGACCAGGTTAGAACCAGGCTCACAGAAAACTATTATATTAATTATTACTTCCCTACCTGAAACTAATTACCTTAGAGCAACAATATGCGCTGTTTGTTTGTTGCTATGCCATGTTAAATTCTTTCTATAACCTTGTTTTTGTAAGTAACAGGCGAGCAGGCTTAATTACGATGCATACATCACACAACAGTGCTTTCAAACTGCCGAAAAACCAAACAAATTTCAGCGAGTACAGCCTGATTTCATCAGCAAAAAGTAGAGTTTGACAAGTTTGATACAAGTGGTGGACTGGGTACAACCTAAAACAGTCAAGGATCTCTGAAGGTTCCTAGGCCACTCCCCTGACAAACCTATTGAAGATTGGAATTGAATTGGAACTTGTCAAGAGTCTACTTTATGACTGAGAACTTTATCCCAAGAAAACCACATCTGTTAATATCCAAGGCCTATTCGAGTTAGAGCCATTGTCTTCCCGAAACCTTTTTGTTCCCACTGCTTTCTAAAGCAGACTCAACACAAATGCTTGGAGATGCTCAGCCAGATACACTGGATCTAAAAACTGGTGACCGAAGATGTCCAAAAGTTTGTTTCTTCATGTGCTGTGTGTGTGCGTAGACTGAAATTAGGCAAACTTTGACCCCTGCCTATCTCACATTGACATTGACTTTGTAACCGATCTACCTCCATCCAAGGGTACAACGACCATATGAGTTACGATAGATTGGTTCTGGTCAGTGCACTTTGTACCCCTTCCTGGATTTTCCACAGCCATTGAGACTGCAGAGACACTCCTCCAGTTCGTCTTCTGGAATTTTGGAATCCCCAGAGATAAAGTAAGCAAAAGAGATACCCAATTCACCTTAAAGGGTTGGAGTAATTTCAGGGACAAGATGGGACTCATGGCAAGCATCACTTCTTATAGCCACCTGCAGGCCAACGGACAACCAAGTTTCTTTGTCTGTTCTGTCAGCATACACAGATGCTGACAGAACCTCCACTGAAACCTTGGAATGCCAACACCACCAAATCCATTCAGTGGAATATTTGTTCAAGAAGAATGAGAGAGCCTGGGCTCTCATTAATCAGAAGATAACCAGAGTTGTAACTCAATTGAAAAGTTTGCTGACTAATAAGGAGAAGCCAACCAACAGTACAAAGCGGAAGATCCTGTTTGGGTAGCTAACAGGACCCTGAGTAATGTATCAGGCCACCAAAAATGTTATCCCAATTACATCAGTTCTTTTTTCATAACTAAGAAAATCATTGCTGTTTCCTTAAGGGTCCTATTTTAATGCAGGCTCCAGCCCACCTTCCATGTGAACTCAAGCCCATCCGGAAAGGTCAGTTGGATAATCAAGGTAGGGAACATCAAAATCCCAGACCAGTGGAAGTTCAAGGTAAGGTGATTTTTTTACCCCTCCTGTTTTGTTTTTTCAACACTGCATTTTTGGTTAAGCTAATTTTATTGTGTACAAAAATAAAATATACTGCTAATGTATCCATCCTGTGTGTGCAATCATTGCATTAAATAAACAAATAAATATAGCTATTTAAATTATTAATGACAATTTAACACTATAAAGTTACAAAAGTATTTCTGAGATGTAATATATTATGTTGTAACTGACAACTAATAAAAAACCCAAATACAAGAACCACCACTCACAGACGTATGCAAGACATATGTTTCAGCTGTCGCATTCCTTGTGTCAAGTTATTCTTGAACAAAAGACCACGTCAGAAGCGTCTAAAGACAAAAGACACTGGACTGCTTCTGAGTGGTCCAAAGTTAAGTTCTGTGATAAAAGTAAATTTATTATTTCCTTTGAAAATCAAGATGCCAAAGTCTGGAGAAAGAGGGGGGCACAGATCCACTTCACTTGGATTCTGGTCTAGTTTAAAGTTTCTACAGTCAATGTTGGTTTGGGGAGCCATGCATCTATTGGTGATGGTCCACTGTCTTTTCTGAGGTCCAAGCTCAATGTAGCCATCTACCAGGAAGTTTTAGCCCACCTCATGCTTCCTGCTGCTGACTATCTTTTGGAAGATGCAGATTTAATTTTTCAAAAGCCAAAGCGACAAGTACCTATTTTTAGAACCATGGTATCTCTTGTCCCTAATTGTCCAGCAAACTCACCTGACCTTAACACTATTGAAAATCTATAGAATATTGCGAAGAGGAAGATGCGATACGCCAGAACCAACAATGCAGTACAGCTGAAGGCCAATATCGGAGCAACCTTGGCTCTCATAACACCTGAGCAGTGTCACAGACTGATTGACTCCGTCCCATGCCGCGTTGCTGCATTAAATCGGGCAAAAAGAACCTAACTAATTATTGAGTGTTGTACATATTTTCATGTAATATTCTGATTTCCTGAGATACTGAATTTTGGCTTTTTATTAGTTGTCAGTTATAATCATCTAATCAGTCTTTGTGTAACGAATGTGTATAATATACAAGTTTCACTTTTTGAATGCAATTACTGAAATAAATCAACCTTTCTTCATGATAATCTAA
>JAOUQT010022961.1:0-11719 GCA_025769995.1 Xyliphius kryptos
TCCAGTCCAGATGGTGGCGGTAATGCTCCAAAAAAGCTGGTTGCCAACCGCCAGAAAACAAGAAGAAGAAGAAGAAGTGTGTTGCTTCGGGCAGCTTCACGAAAAACTAGACAGTTATTTTGAAAAAAAAAAAAAAGAATCCTTAGGACTTGGATTAACGTTATTTTTTTTTAATTCAAGACATAATGGAAAAGTTCAGCTGCGAAACGCGACAAACAAGTAAGAGACAACTCCGAACAACAGCCTCGCGCGAAACCGGAGCTTGTGGAGGGTTTGAGGGCAGGCTGTGTCACAAACGCATCATTCCCTGAAATCTAGTGCACTCGGTAGGGCACCACGCTGTGTAATCCGGCCGATGTGGTGTAGGGAACCGGGCGCGATTTGTAATTGAATCTGGCTAACAGAAGTGAAGCTGTGAAGCTGGCTAACAGAAACGTCTGCGTTAAAGCAGCGGCGACTTTTCGTTCTATACATTAAGTTTAAAATGCGCTTTATATTATTGATATCATTTTAACAACAAAATATACATATATTAAATCGTGTTGCTGTTATTTACTCATATGCCTGAATTATTCGAGGTTAAATGCAGCTATACGTCTTTAAGCTAATTTAGGCATGGTTTACATTAAGCTAGGTGACGTAGTCACGATTGTTGTGACGTCATCAATTTACCATCGACTCTTTAAACTGTGACCTTATACATCCATCCATTATCTTCCGCTTTTTCCTCTTCTAGGGTCGCGGTGGGGTTCCCCATGCCCATACAGGGGACAACATCTGGGGCGCTGGGCAATTACACTATAGGGGCAATTTAGAGCATTCAATTGACCTTGAATCCATGTTTTTGGACTGTGGGAGGAAACCCACGCAGACACGGGGAGGACATGGAAACATCCAGATCGGGATTCGAACAGGAAATCTCCAGTGCTGAGAGGAGAACATGCTAACCACTAAAAAAAAGTGAAAAGTGATTCCCCCCTAAACCTAATGACTGGTTGGACCACCCTTAGCGGCAACAACTTCGTCCAAGCGTTTGCGAGAACTTGCAATGGGTCATCCACAGAGTTCTGGAGGAGTTCTGGTCCACTCATCTTTGCAGAATTGAGGGTTCTGGAACATGAACGTCATTTTTTTAGGTCCTACCACAACATCTCAATAGGGTTCAGGTCAGGTCTTTGACTAGGCCACTCCAAAGTCTTCATTTTGTTCTTCTTTAGCCGCTCAGAGGTGGACTTGTTGGGGTGTTTTTGGATCATTGTCCTGTTGCAGAACCCAAGTTCGGTTTCATTTCGAGGTCAGGAACAGATGGTCGGTTGTCTTCTTCAGGTGTTCCAGGTCCTTTCATCACCATCACACTACCACCACCAGCATAGTTTCCTGTTGGTATGATGTTCTTGTCCTGAAGACGCCAGATGTAATGGGGCACACATCTTCCAAATAGTTTGGTCCACAGAATGTTCTCCCAAAAGTCTTGGGGATCATCAAGATGCGTTTTGGAAAAATGGGCCATTTTTGCCCGCTCTCTTTCTGATGGAGGCATGAACTCTGACCTTAACTAAGGCAAGTGAGGCCTGCGGTTCTTTGGACATTCTTGTGGGGTCTTCTGTGACCTCTCGGATGAGTGGCCATCCACTCCCGGGAAGGTTCACGACGGTTCCATGTCTTGGTCGTTTGTGAATAATGGTTCTCACTGTGATTGGCTGGATTCCCAAAGCTTTGGAAACGGCTTTAGAACCCTTTCCAGACTGATGGATCTCAATGACGTTCTTTCTCAATGGTTCCTGAAGTTCTTTGGATCTCGGCATGATGGGTAGCTTTTAAGGATCTTCTGGTGGACCTCACTTTGTCAGGCAGGTCCTATTTAAGTGAGGTCTTGATGAGAACAGGTGTGGAAATGTCCTCAGGTGTGAGGAACCACAGTTATGGTATGTTTTAACAAGGGGGCTATTACTTATTCACACAGGGTTTTTTTTCTTCCTTAATAATACACACCTTATTTCAGTTGCTTTGATGCAGATATTTTGACATGGCCGTTCCTGTGTTTCAGCCCCAGCGTTACCCTGTTCTGCCCTGCGCCTCGTGGTGCCACCCCTGCGCCTGATGTCGGCGTTCTTGTGGCAGGTGGTTCAGCGACACAATGTCACGCAGTACGAAAAGTTGGAGCAGTTTGTCGTGCTGGTGTCAGAGACAGTGCCGGACATCATGAGTCGGAATCTTCTCAATAAACTTGTATTTTGTTTACGGAAAAAGGTGAGGGGTCATTAACGTTCACACACACGATGCCCTGAAGCATCCCAGTCCCTCTGTTTGTCCTCATTATCTTTGACGTTGACATCTGTAGTCCGCATCATGTTCATGTTCATGTTCTGCTCGAATTTTCTGCTCAGGGTCTTTTAAACGAGCCTCGGTCCTCACAAGGTTTTGTGTTTTTAAAACCAAATCAATACCAGGGAGATGTTCGTTTCCATGGTTGCATTGATGTAAGTCATTGATGGCAGATGAGGGTGGAGTAGGTCATTGATGTAGATTATTGATGTTGGATTAGGGTGGAGTAGGTCATTAATGTAGATTATTGATGTTGGATTAGGGTGGAGTAGGTCATTGATGTAGATTATTGATGTTGGATTAGGGTGGAGTAGGTCATTGACGGATTAGGGTGGAGTAGGTTATTAATGTAGATTATTGATGTCGGATTAGCGTGGAGTAGGTCATTGATGTAGATTATTGTTGGATTAGGATGGAGTAGGTCATCGATGTAGATTATTGTTGTTGGATTAGGATGGAGTAGGTCATCGATGTAGATTATTGATGTTGGATTAAGGTGGACGTTTCTGCGTACCTTCAGTCGAGTGGTGTCTTTTCTTCCCAGAGCCAATCAGAACTCTCCTCTGGTTCGATGTATTTGCAGGTGATCTTAGAACTCTGTTTAAAGGACGGAACACCGGACCGCTGGGTTATCCAAGCACATCTGGACTCGCTTCGAAACCTCACACGTAAAGTATGTGCGTCGCCGTAGGAAGTGTGTATGTTGTCGGTGCAGTGAGATGTGTTCTGTTTGGACCCCCCGCAGTGCAAGGACATGGAAAGCCAAATCACAAACACCAAGTTCATCAACACCATCCATAGCATCCTGGAGGACTCGTCCAGAAGAGAGAACTTTCAGCAGGTCAGACCCCGGTCCGTGTGTAGACCCAGGTACTTCTGGATTCTTTGGGGTGGCTTGACCGGAGGCCTCTTTGCGTTTGCAGAACGTCCTTCCCGTGGAGTACGGGTCTGCTTATGATGCGGTTCTGCAGAGCTTAGCCTGGCGGTTTCTCTCTCGGGTGGATGAACTGCTTCCTGTGCCGAACCTCAAGGAGGTGGGTCTACACTCGGTTTAGCACCCTTGCCGTAAAAGACGGATTCGAATTGCTTCCAATTCCAATCAAAAGTTTGAGACCATAGCTCAAAATAGACCCCCAGAGTTTTCTGGAGGCTGGTGGGAACGTTGCTCCAAGGGTAGAAGATGGCTTCACGAAGGGCCTCCAGTGTCTGGAACTGAAGTCCATCTTTGTAACCTTCCCTTGCCGTCCATCTCCAGATGTTCTCTATGGGATATAGATCAGAGGAACATGCAGGATGGTCCAAACGAGCGATGTGGACATCGCAAACCGCAGCATTGTCCTGTTGAAAAACCCAGGGCCCTCAGTCATGAGGGATATCTCCACATAGTTCCATCCTTTGAAGGAAAACACGCCCCAATTCATGATGGCGCCCCCTCCGGTGGGATCTCCTTGTCATGCCAGTATCGTTGGAAGCCATCAGGACCATCCATTATCTTCCGCTTATTCCTCTTTGAGGGTCACGGTGGGGTTTCTCATGCCCATCCAGGGGAGATCATCTCAGGCGCCGGGCAGACACACCCAGGACAGGGAGCGCCACTTGATCTTTTGGTTCCAAAACCTTGAGGACGTTCAAAGTCCGTCAACCAGGAGGTTCGCGACATGGGATCCAACTTTTTGGCTTTTGAACGCTATGGTCTCAAACTTTTGATCGGCTGAAAAAAAATCATGTTCGAGTGTAAATGCCATTCCCTGAGAGTTTTTTTTTCTCGTGCCGATGATCATCGTGAAGCTCTTATTAGAACCTTCTTGAGATGTTTGAGGAACACGGTGTTGGGTGATCATTACAAATGGCTCTCACTCACTCATCACTAACTCTCCCACTTCCCGACTACCTACAAGATTGAAACTTGGCGCCGTCCTTCCCCACAATGCACTTGGAACAACTAAGCAGTTTTCACTTTCAAAATCCCACCGTGGGGCCCACCAGGGGACCCAATCTGAAACACGGGCCCTGAATAAATTGGGCACTTCCACTCGCCTCACAAACTTTACATTTGGCAGAGATATATAGGAGAACCTCTTCAGTCATAAAGATATCAAAGATTCCAAAGAATTCCCATGGGGGGCCACCAGGGGACCCAATTCAAAACATGGGCCCTACTCTAATTGGGCACCTCCACTCACCTTACAAACTTCAAATTTGGCAGAGATGTTCAGGATGACCTCTACACTCATAGAGATATGAAAAGTTTCCAAAAATTCCCACAGGGCCACCAGGGGACCCAATTCAAAATATGAGCCCTACTCTAGCGATTGGTGTGCGGGTAGAGTACAGGAAGTGAGGCGCTTGGCGCACAGTGATTGATCAATCTATATCCTGCTGGCTTTCAGACCGTGTCATGGCTGTGCGGTGGTCTTTCGGCGATGGACGACATCGTGCAGCCCCTCTCTGATCCGGCCGAGCTGAAGGATGTCCTGCGGCACTTCAAAGCCAAGATGCATTCTGGGCACCGGGGTGCGACCTGCAGTTAATATTCCAATTGTAGCATTTTATCTTTACTTTCACTTTGCATTCAAGCGTGGTATTTATTTCCCTTCTTGACAGAAACTCTGCCGGTCGGTCCCTCCAAGACCCTCGAGGGCCACGCAGCGGCACCCACCTGTGGGGTCCCACAGGACCGGGTTCCGTCGCCGTCTTTTGTGGCCCAAGAAACCATTGTCGTCACGGAAACGCTGAGCGAATACCAGTCCGAATCGGAGCGCGCTGCCGCCACCATAATGAGTCCGGCGCACAGCGACGCCGAAGAGGTGGAGTCCGTGAGTGGCGTTGGTACCCTCGGGACCCCCGTGGTGGAGACGGAACTGCAGGAGGAAGAGGTGTATCAAGAGGAAGGCGCAGGGACGTGCGAGGTCCAACAGATCTACCTGACGGCCGACGGCTCGGCCGTGATCGTCTCCGAGCTGGACGGCGCCGACGACGACGCGGCTCAGCTCCGCTTTCTGGAACCGCCAGACGAAACCGCCGAGGTGAGGGAGATCAGCATGGAGGAGTGGCTCTCGGAAATGGCCGGCAAAGTCATCCCCGTGTCGGTCGTCCCGCCGTCGGGTTCCGAGGAGGCCGTGGCCGAGGAGACCGCCTACGTGTCGTGCGTGGAACGCCTTCCGTCCATCAAGGCCATCATCAACAGGAAGAGTCCTCCGTCACACTCCCGCCGGGTGAGCGCACCGGCCGAGAGTCCCTCGCCGGAGGAGAGGAAGCACGTCTGCCGCCTGTGCGAGAAGGAGTTCCGCTACGAGTGCCAGCTCCGGAACCACCTGCGCGCCCACACGGGGGAGCGACCGTTCCAGTGCACGGACTGCGGCAAGAGCTTCCGCTGCCTCAGCTTCTTGTCCACTCACCTAAAGACGCACTCGCTCACTCGGCCGTTCAGGTGCCCGCAGTGCGGCAAGACCTTCCGCAAGAAGGCCGACCTCCTCAAGCACGTGCGGGTGCACACGGGGGAGAAGCCCTTCCAGTGCACCATCTGCGGGAAGAGCTTCTCGCAGGGTTCGTACCTGAAGATCCACCGCGAGTGCCACACGTCCGAGAGGCCGCACCGGTGCCCGCACTGCGAGAAATGCTTCCCCACGCCGTTCAAGCTGGCCATCCACATCCGCTACCACTCCAAGGCGCGCGCCTACGCGTGCAACGTGTGCGGCAAGAGTTTCATCTATGCCAGCCTGCTGCGCCGGCACAAGGGCTACCACGCGGGCGAGCGCCAGTACCTGTGCTCCATCTGCGGCAAATCCTTCGTCTACATGTTCGACCTGAAGAAGCACCAGCGCAACCACGACAAGCCGCGCGTCCGCATACCGTGCGCCATCTGCCACAAGACCTTCGCCGGGCCCGAGATGCTGCGCTGCCACCTGCGCATCCACACGGGCGAGCGGCCCTTCGCCTGCAAGCAGTGCGGCAAGACCTTCTCGCAGATCGGCAACATGAAGCGGCACGAGCGCGTCCACACGGGCGAGCGTCCCTATCCCTGCGCCACGTGCGGGAAGACCTACAAGCACTCGTCCCACCTCAAGAACCACATGCTGAACCACACGGGCGAGCGGCCGTGGCGATGCGCCCACTGCGGGAAGACCTTCAAGTTCCTCAGGCCGTTGAAGAAGCACGAGGCCACGCATTTGGGCGAGCGGCGGGGAGGCGAGCAAGCAAGCGGCCGCAAACGAACAGAACGCGAGAGTCTGTGAAGGACGCGGGGGGCGTGGTTCTTCTGCACATGGATGATGAGGATGAGGATCAGCCTTCCTGAGGGATGTATTCTAATAAAGTCTGGTCATAAATATGTGGACACAGTGATGTCATTCCAAGCAAGGATAGTAGTTTTTACACTTCAGCTGATGTCATAATGTTCGTCTAGGGGGGGTGTCCAAATATTTTCGTCCATATCATTCGGACTGGACAAGCTTTTGCACTATTCTGATTCATGGTACCAACGTTGGACGTTCTGACTGAATTGTGCCTCGGAACGAAATAAAAGTCATTTTTGAAATCGTGTTTTACATCCAAATTATTCACGTGGTATTCACACTGACCCCTACAGGTAAGCTGTGGTATCGGTCTCCAAGATGTATGCATCAGATCCTTTAAGAGCTGTGGGATTTGGAGGTGGAGTCAAGACCTCAGATGACTGCCAGAATTAGAAGACATTATCATCTCACCGAGTCCTCACAAGGTTTTGTCCTGTTTAAGGTTTTTGGCTTGATTTTAGGGAGGGATTATAGTGGTCCTGGCAACCGTCGTTTATGAGGGATTATAGTAATCGTGGCGACCGTAGTTTACGAGATATTACAGTAGTCGTGGCGACCATTGTTTACGGGGCATTATATCACTTGTGGCGACTTTTGTTTATGTGGTATTATAGTAGTCGTGGCAACCGTTGTTTACAAGGGATTATATCACTTGTGGCAACCGTTGTTTATGAGGGGATTATAGTAATCGTGGCGATCCTTGTTTACGGTGGATTATAGTAGTCGTCGCGACGGTCGTTTATGAGGGATTATATTACTTGTGGTGCCCTTTGTTTATGGGGGATTATAGTAGTCGTGGCAACCGTTGTTTATAAGGGATTATATCACTTGTGGTGACCTTTGTTTATGGGGGATTATAGTATTTGTGGCGACCATTATTTATAAGGGAATTATATCACTTGTGGTGACCTTTGTTTATGGGGGATTATAGTAGTCATGGCGACCATCATTTATGAGGGATTATATCACTTGTGGTGACCTTTGTTTATGGGGGATTATAGTAGTCGTGGTGACCTTTGTTTATGGGGATTATAGTAGTCGTGGCGACCAATGTTTATGAGGGATTCTATCACTTATGGTGATTTGTTTATGGGGGATTACAGTTGTCATGGCAACCGTTGTTTACGGGGGATTATAGTAGTAGTTGCGACTGTCGTTTACGGGGAATTATGGTAGTCATGGCAACACTTAAACGCAAAGTTTAAGGGTGTTTATAAAAGACGACGTAACTCAGTATTAAAAAATACGTAACAAATACAAACACACATAGCAAAAACAAAGTTTATGTCGTTACTTTTGATGAATTAACAAAACTACAAACTGGTTCCATCGCTACGGATCCCGTCGTGAAGACGACAAAAAACAACAGGCTTCTACGTGACGCGTAAAAATAGCACTAACGTTAACAGGCTACCACACCGAGCCCCCGCGGTTACAGCGCCAGGAGCAGGGTGATGGGGCAGTGGTCGCTCCCCATGGCGGTGTTCCGGATCTTGCTGTCGCACAACTTGGGAAGCAGAGGAGCCGAGAGCACGAAGTAGTCCAGACGCCAACCCACGTTTTTGGCCCGCGAGTTCATCATGTAGGTCCAGAAGGTGTAGGCGTTGGCCTGCTCCGGATAAAGCTCGCGGAAGCTGTCGGTGAAGCCGGCCGACAGAAGCTGACTGAAGCCGTCGCGCTCCTCGGGCGTGAACCCGGCGTTCTTCTTATTTCCTTTGGGGTTCTTCAGGTCGATCTCGTAGTGGGCCACGTTCAGGTCGCCGCACAGAACCAGAGGCTTGCGACTGTCCAGGTCGCTCAGGTAGGCGCGGAAGTCCACATCCCACGTCTGGCGGTAACTCAGGCGCACCAGGCCTCGTCCGGAGTTGGGTACGTACGCCGTGACCAGGTAGAACGACGGGAACTCGGCGGTGATGACGCGACCCTCTTTGTCGTGTTCCTCTTTACCTGTGAAGACAAGGATTTGATCAGTTCCTGTGTCCAAACATCTGTTTTCCATCGGGTCAACCGCTACTCCAGCCCCGGATGCTTGGGCCAGATCGCACAACTGGTGACCACCAGGGGACCCAATTCAAAATACGGGTCCGGCTTTAATTGGACATTTCCACGCACCTCACATACTTCAAAATTTGGCACAGATATATAGGATAACCTTTACGACCCAAATGCCCGGCACTCACCGATGCCATAGGTGACATTAAGAGGCTCCGTCTTGCACAGCATGGCCACGCCGCTGTAACCTTCCTTGTCCTCTGAACCGGCCCAGTACTTATGCGGAAATTCCGGCATCGAGGTGATCTCGGCTGGGAGAGCCTTCTCAGCGCACTTCGTCTCCTGAAGACAGAGGACATCGGGATCCTCCTGACGGACCCACTGCAGGCAGAGAGGAATCAATGCAACATATAACGGCGATTGAGATTCCAATACAATCCGATGAATAGAAAAAAGTATTAGGGCATTCACACATTACACCGACTCGGTGACACCAACATCTCCAACAGGGGCAAGACTAAAGAGCTGTCTGAAGATGTCCAGGACAAAAATGTTAACCTACACAAGGCTGTCGGGCTACAAAGCCATAAGTAAGAAGCTGGATGAGAAGGTGACGGCCGTTGGTGCAATTATTCGGAAGTGGAAGACGTACATTACAGCTCCATGCAAGATATCACCTTGTGGAGTCTCGTTGATCAGGAGAAAGGTTCAAAATTAGCCAAGAACTACATGGGAGAAGCTGGTTGATGATCTCCAGACAGCTGGGACCACGGTCTCCAAAAAAAACAGAGACGTAATGGTTTTAAAATCCTGGTTCCTCTGGTCAAGAAGGTCCAGGTCCTCCTCAAGTGGGACTGGAAGAAGGTGCTGTGGTCGGATGAGACCAAAACTGAGCTCTTTGGCCTCAACTCAATGTGTTTGGAGAATGGAAAATACAGAATAGGACCCATCCCCACTGTCAAGCATGGTGGTGGAAGTGTTATGTTTCGGGGCTGTTTTTTTTTCTAAAGGCACAGGCCAAATCCTGGATGGCCATCTCCTTGCCCCAGCCGGAGCACTGAAAACGAGTCGTGGATGGGTCTTCAAGCACGTCAACGACCCAAAACATCCAGCCAAGGAAACAGAGGCTCCACAAGAAGCAGTTCACAGTCATGGAATGCCCTGGCCCGTCTCCTGACCTCAATCACACAGAACATCTATGGAGAGAGCTGGAGCTTCCAGAGCATTTCCCAATGCCCGCTCAAAAGGATTTGGAGATGATCTGCAGAGAGGAGGTCTGTGCTCGCCAACAAGGGTTTTGCCACCAAGTATTGAAAGATGTTTTACTAGTAGAAGTTCCACCACACCCTCTGTGGGCTCCACTTATTGTCCATGTTCTCAATTCCACCTACTCCAACGATGAACTTTGTAGTTCTACATTTACAGACTGTAGTCCATCTGTTTGTGGACTACAGAACCTTCTAGGGGTGTGACGGAAAACAAAATTCATGGTTTGGTGGTATGGACCTAACGGGTCCACCATAACTTTAACCCGCGGGGTCAAATTGCCCCGCGTAGTGGGCGGGGCAGTCAGAGGTTCCGGATGTTTTCAGGACCGTGGATGGAGCTGAAAGACACTGGGGGCGTTGCTTATCGCCAGAAAAGGAGAGGCGTGAATGGCACCTGCCACCGTACTGCGTGGACGGAGGGAAGAGCCTACGCTGGCACCCAAGACGAGTTCTAAACTTAAAGAATGTAAATTTGTGTTATAAAGAAGGAAAAAAAAAATCATGAGATATTTAATGGACTCACGTCAAGTCCGTTCTTCTTAACCCAGGCGCGAAGGCCGTCCACATTCCACGACGTGATCTTCATGTTGGCTGACTGACCCTCCTTGCTGGTCAACTTATCTGGAGGATCCTCGTACAGCACGGGAGCCTCGGGTTCCTTCGCCTTCTTCCCTTTCTTCTTTTCTGGTTCTGAAATTACACAAGGCGTTTTAGGGAGTCCCTGAGGTTTGGAGTTCAAAGAGGTTCAATGAGGATCAAAGACCATGTTACACTAGATTGCCAAAAGTATTTGCTCACCTGCGTTGACGCACATATGAGCTTAAATGCCATCCATTATGGGAATCTTGGACAGGCGCATGTTGGACGAGAAGGTCTTGCTCTCAATATCCGCTCTGAGGGTTAAGGTCAGGACACCAGACTCAACACTTGTCCTCCATGTCTTTATGAACCTTGCTTTGTGTGCTGGTGCTCCGTCATGCGGAAGAGGAAGGGGCGGCTCCAAACGGTTCCCACAAAGTTGGGAGCATGGAATTTTCCAAACTGTCTTGGTATGCGGAAGCATTCAGAGTTCCTTTCACTGGAACTAAGGGACCAAGCCCAGTTCCTGAAGAACAAGCCCAGACAAGTAGAATTCTCCTGGCGACCATCAAACCCAGACTCTTCCATCAGATCGCCAGATGGAGAAGCGTGTATGGTCACGCCAGAGAACGCGTCTCCACCACCGCTCTAGAGTCCAGTGGCGGCGTTATTTACACCACTGCGACATTACTTGGTGATGTACGGCTTGGATGCAGCTGCTGGACCATGGAAACCCATTCTATGAAGCTCTCTGCGCACCGTTCTTGAGCTAACCTGAAGGCCACGTGAAGTTTGGAGTTCAGTAGTGATCGACTGCAGAAAGATGGCGACCTCTTCGCCGTCTTTCTGCAAAGTGTCCCAGAACACTTCCCCACTGGATTCGTTGCCCAGGTGGCGCCCTATTACAGTCCCACCATGGAATTCACTAAGCTCCTGAGAGCGAGCCGTTCTTTCACAAGTGTTTGTAAAAACGGTCTGCATGCCTAGCTGCTCGGGTTTTTACCCCAGTGGCCATGAAAGGGATTGCAACACCTGGTTATGATCATTTGGATGGGTGAGCAAATACTTTTGGCAATATAGCGTTCAACCCGGACCCCTTGAAAGTTTTTTGGATTTCAATTCTAACTAGTTGTTCACTGCTCCAAAAAAATAGCGGGAACGCTTAAACAACACAACATAACTAAGTGCAACACTAATTGTGAATCCTTGCTGTTGTGCAAACGGAACAGACAACAGGTAGAAATGAGAGGCACTTAGCAA
>JAOUQT010022987.1:0-22171 GCA_025769995.1 Xyliphius kryptos
TTATTTGAGAGGATTTTGTTCATTATTGAGCAACAACTATGTTCTCAATCATTCTGAATGACTCATAAATGTCATAAATCAAAGCTTAATATTATTGGAAGTTAGAGTGTTTTTTTTTTTTTTTTAGATTTGGCGCTCTTAGGAGGATATCTGTGCAGGTAACTATTACTGTGCAGAATTATTAGGCAACTTAATAAAAACCAAATTGATACCCACCTCACACGTTTATTTTCACCTGGTAAACCAATATAACAACATTTAGACATTTAAAACCAAAACCAAATGCAAATCATTGACCAATATAACCACTTTTCTTGACGATGACACTCAAAATCCTTCCATCCATAGATTCTGTCAGGTGTTTATCTGTTTACGATCAACATTGCGTGCAGCAGCCACCACAGCCTCCCAGACACTGTTCAGAGAGGTGTACTGTTGTCCCTCCCTGTAGATCTCACATTTTATGAGGACCACAGGTTCTCTATGGGATTCAGATCAGGTGAACAAGGGGGCCATGTCATTGTTTGTTCTTCTTTTAGTCCTTTACTGGCCGGCCATGCTGTGGAGTATTTGAATGCATGTCATGGAGCGTTGTCCTGCATGTACATCAGGTTTTTCTTGAACGATACCGACTTCTTTCTGTACCACTGCTTGAAGAAGGTGTCCTCCAGAAACTGGCAGTAGGTCTGGGAGTTGAGCTTCACTTCATCCTCAACCCAAAAAGATCCCACAAGTTCATCTTTGAGGATACCAATCCATACCAGTACCTGAGTGGGAGTGGAGCTCTCTGCCCTTTACTGATCTCATCCATCTGGTCCATCAAAAGTCACTCTCATTTCATCAGTCCATAAAACCTTAGAAAAGTCTTAAGATATTTCTTGGCCTGGTCTTGACATTTTATCTTATGTTTCTTATTCAAAGGGGGTGGTTTTTCAGCCTTCTATACTTTGGCTCTACTCCAAAGTGTATAGGACATGTATAAAAAGGATGATGTGAACAAAATACTCATTTACCTAATAATTCTGCACACAGCTTAAAAGCGGGTGTCTCGGTGTACAGGGTCGGTCATGATACAGCCTCCCTGGAGCAGTGAGGGTTAAGGGCCTTGCTTTAGTGCCCACACTGGCAGCTCTAGTGAAACAAAGTTAAACTTTTAACAATCAGTCCTTGTGCCTTCTGTCAGTTTGTTCTCTATAATTCTGAATAATCACTTAAAGCTACCATTGTATTTCAGTTCCTCGTACGTTCCCTTCAAACCCACTGACTCACGGTTTTTAAATAGTCACCCTACACCAGCAATTTAACATCTCATTCCATAGATAACACTTGTTCCCCTGGTTGCCATGGCAATCAGATTGCATCACCACTGACTCTATATTGTGGGCGCATGGGTTCATACCGGCGTTATCGAAAGATAGTAGCACGTACAATTTGGAACAATTTGGAAAGTTTAGTATGTCCTCCTACATCCATACACTCACGCATGGTGAATTGACATATTTGAAATCAGTGATTCAGTTTAACAGGTGTATTATCAAGCATCGTTGCGTCAAACAGTTTTGGGACGCCCCATCATGATAGTGCTCACATGGTGTCAACTTTATTTAATTCCCCGTCTCATGTTGCTTGTAGCAGGTCTGTGCATAAGCCACTTCACATTGTTATGATGTCCGTCCATCCGCTTCTGTTATAACCCATTCTTTAGTGTTCTTATGTGGAGCTTCATTAAATGATCTAATAACATTTAATGTGGTGAAGTAACTTCTAACCATCTTGTAAATTTGCTCATCATCTTCACGAGACCTTCAGCGGCATCTTGATGAACTTGCCTGAAGCTTGAGTTATCCAGCCAGGCTTCCAGTCTCTACAGTTCAGACCGGCGCCGCACCTCTGTACACCTCACTTTATTCCATTTAGTTTAGTGGACGTCGTCGCGCTCGCTCGCTCTCAAGGATAATTGGGGATTATTTCAGTGTGATTAAATTCAGAGCCGTTGAAAAGTGATAATGAGGCGGTGAGGAATAATGGATTCGCTGCCACAAGATTCTCTGGGTTCATTCGAAGGAAAGAAACTTGCCATAATGTGTTTGCTTAATTTCTGTTAAGGAAATGAAGAAGTGCAAGGTCTTTTGCTCCCCCCTCCACATTTTTTTCGGGTGGAGGAATCAGTTTCGTGGTCTATAAAGTGAACAGACCAAATTATTTAGTTCAGCCACTTCATTGTGCCGCCGAATCGTACTCAGTGTTTTCTCATTCGGATGAAACCTCTCAAGATCAAAAGCAAACACATGAAATTGCCTTCCCCCCCACGCCCCCCCAAGGCAATCAGAGAATTCAGACCATAAGCAGAGGAATGCTAGGAGTTTGTAAGAATGCAATGTGGCTATTCTAAAGCGGGGGGTGCAAAAAAAAAAGATTCTTTGTGCGGTTTAATGTGAAGGTCGCACCGATTGTTTATTCCAGTGTTGAAGTTTGAATGTGCGTGAGCCGGGCTTTACCGGGCTTGGCGGCGAAGTAAATTCCTGTCCTTGTGCTCGCCCCATTCACCACTGACCATTTTGTATGCCTGGCTCGGTGCGTACCTTTAAACGAATGGGAGACTGAATTGATCTTCTAGTCGCATTTAATAACTTTCAGACCAAAGCGTCGTTTTATTTAATGCTTTTTTTTATATTTTAGAAGAGATGGGCTTTAAGGGAGAAATAAATTAACACTTTAAAGAAGTGAACTAATAAAATCTGCCTTGCGTTGACTTAATCAGCCCTGTGATCATGATGCTTGATGAAGGTGGAGGAGGTTTTTTATTTACATATAAACTCGCAGATGATAAAATCCCACTAGATGCAATGCGTTATACATCTCACATGACACAGCAGTGAACGCAGCATCAGAGACTGATCCAACGGTATATGTTATGCTTCCATGAGATATTCAGATATGTACTGTATATGTGGACAAAACCGCTCCTCCCATGGGATTCTTTTAGTCCTATGAGCACAGGTGTTTTAATCAATCACCTATTCGTGTGTTTTGGCCCGTGGTGTGCTTTTAGTTTTGAGGGGGCACTGGCATTGCTTTATTCATGAATGTGCTTTGGTGCACAATGGAGGAAAGTTATGATTGGGTGAGTTTGGTGTCCTGCACCGAGCCTTGACCTCAACCCCATCAAACCGATTGCGAGCCAGGTGCTCTCATGCAAACATCAGTGTCGGACCTCACAAATACTGCAAAACTTTCCACAGGCACGCGCCAAAATCTTGCAGAAAGTCTTCTCAGAAATGTGGAAACCCTTATACCTGCGGAACAGGGATCCGTTAAGAGTATGATGTCATAAAATCCATATAGTGTTCATATAGGTCATAATAAGTAATTACAACACTGCTCCATTTAGGGTGGTTGACTATTATACAGTATATATGATATATTCTTGTTTTGAAAGACACACAAATAAATTGTAGAGATGGGGTGGTTGGGGGGATTCTGTATTCACCCCGGGCTGGGTATTGAACCCAGAACCTTTTTGCTGTGTGACATAAGCGTTACTTACTTTCCCATCGCCCAACAAATAACTTTAACTTATACTCTGTGAGGGTCATAGGGGACGTGCAAGGCAGCTGGCTGGAGAACATGCAAACTCCAACAAGAATTTAATTTGAGCATCGGGGTCGTGATGGACGCACTAAATCCTTAAGCATTTGTTTGGTTAACAGTAAAAATTACAAATAGCCTGTTTTTGTGGTTTTGTTTATGTTGGGTTCCTAATTATCAGGGTATTAAATACTTCCTCACATCCTGAATCGATGATTCACTGATCAAAGCACCTCACCCGACTCACTATGTCACTGTAGAGACACAGAAAGCGACAGTGCTGGATTCTGTGAGTCTTAACCACAAGTCCACATAAACTGTGGGCTTGGACCATTTTTCCTCCCCCTCCCCACTTTCAGCTCGTTTCATCGCTGCAGTCAAAGGAGTCGTGCGGGGGTTAAACAAAAAACACATTTCTAAGATGTTAAGCGCTGTATAAGCGCTGCCTATAAATTTTAAAACTCTTTTTTTTTTGAGTCTTCTATTGTTCTGACCCATTATTCGACTGGGACTTTGGTGGGTTAATGGTGGTCAATGGAGGGGTGGGGGGTTTAACAGACAAGGGTGTCTTCATCAGCCGGCTCTCTCAGAACCCGAACAAGAGCTATGACCACCTGTGTAATTGTCCGGCTCTGGGGTGTCCTGAATAGCCATTAGCTTTCCGACAGCAATTATCTTTCCCCTGTTCGCTCCACGACGGGCACGGCGGCTCGAGAGCCTCAACCCTTGTTTACTCCCAAACACAAAGGCTGAAACAGAGCTCCTTATTCAAGGTGATATCGATCTGTGCACAAGATTCAGGTCATTATGAGTAATTGATTCCTCCGCCGTGTCCTCTTAGAGGTGTCTTCAAAGGACTATTAACGCGCCTCAGCGTCCAGAGTTTTTCACCTGCATTGATTGAAATGCGCTGACATTTTCCATGAACTTTAAGGAGGAAGTGTCAGGAGTAAGACTCCGACTCGCGTTCCAGCTCGGCATGGAGAACTCATTCCAATTAAACTTGTGACGCAGCGAACTCGGCATTAGAGACTGATGAGATGAGCCTTTTAGATCCCTTTGGATGAAAGTTACATTTACATTTATTCATTTAGCAGATGCTTTTATCCAAAGCGACTTACAAATAAGAGAACAACACAAGTCAGTATTATTAGGAAGAACCAGCTACACTGTAGCACCATCCACCCTGCGCATAACTCGACATGTTTTTTTTTATTATTATTATAATTTTTTTATAGCAAATTTCTGTGGAAGAGATGGGTTTTGAGTAGTCTTTAGTAGTCATAGCATCTCCAGCGGCCATATTTAGGCCAAAAACATTACAAGAATGAATGAATTATACAAACATTATTTGTTCAATGTCATTAATGAAGAAAAAGATAACTGAAACCCCAAAAATATCTTTGTTTACATCAGCTATTGTGTTATGTCAGTCCACATCTGTTTACTATGTCACCAAACCTGCTAATTTTTATTTCAAGTTGTAACTGAGGTCATTTAAATGCACGTCAATGGGGTAACTGCCTGATATCCTTATTCAAACAGAAAACAGACCTGCATATCAAACATTACTGAACAAATAATAAAGTGACTGTTGTAATCCTGACAGACACTTCGTTAAAGGAGGCTGTGCATAAATCTAACAGAACCATCTTTAAGACAATATAAAACAGTTGGTTTGGCTATAAATAAATAAGAACAATTACGTTAATCTGTAAACTCTAATCAGTAAACATGTCCAGATCCATGTCAGTGCACACATGATATGCAGCATAGCATCACCAGTTACTAGGGGTGTTATGAAGCTAGACATACACATTACTTAGATTTTTGTAGAGATCTATTGTGTAATTACAGGTCTAACTTTTTTTGTAGACAAATAAAAAAATTAAGAATAAAGGAAAACTGACAATAACTGTCAGGAATGACAAAACCCTTTTTTTTTCAAGTTAGAATACCCTCTCAACCTACACTGTTAAGAGTGTCTTATTGTGTCTTTTGACTAAACATATTATTTATTTTCAACATAAATCTATATTACAAATACCTTTAGGTGAAGTGTGTTGTGGTTCAGGGGTTAGGAATTTGGATTATCAATCTGTATGATGAAGGCACAAATCCCGAGTCCAATCCTAATGGCTCCAGAATCCAAAGTTGTGATTGTTGTAAATTGCTATGGATGAAAGCATCTGAAAAATGTCCAGATGTTAATTACCAGTAGTTTTAACTTGCATATCAAACACTTTGAAACCTTTTCAAATAATAAATAAAATTTCAAAGACAATTATAAAGTACAATTTTATCAGTAAACAACAATATACTGTATACTGTATTACAACAAAAAAGAGATTACTGATTATTGGATAAGGAGGATAGGGAGTGAAAATTTGTGAAGTTTGCAAGTTCTTACAATGTTTTCATGAGTTTTCTCTGGGAGCTGTTGTTTTTCCACTGTCCTTCTCACCTTCTCATTAAAGCTGCGTCACGCTCCAGCACCTCACAACCCTGAACTCATTAGGCATATAAAATATTATCCATCCATTGTCTTCTGCTTGTTCCTCTACTAGGGTCGTAGTAGGGTTCCCATGCACATCCAGGGGAGGACATCCTGGGCGCTGAACAGGTACACCCAGGACAGGGTGCCAATCCATGGCTGGACACACATTCCTTCACACATCCACACACTATACAGGGCATTCAAGTAACCTGGAATCCATGTTTTTGGACTGTGGGAGGAAACCGGAAATCCCGGAGAAAACCCATGCGGACTCGGGGAGAACATAGAAACTCCACCCAGATTGGGATTTGAACCCCCAGCGTTGAAAGGTGAACGTGCTAACCACCAAGCCATTGGGCCGCCCCATATGAAATATCTGAATAAAACTATTAATCATAAAACAAAAGATCCTTTACAGTAACACTGTTTACTTATATAGAAACTGGTCAAAGATGATGCAAAAACAGCAACTAAAATATTTCGGCTGTATTAAAAGCAAGGTAATTAAAAGTAAACCATTACCTGTTCATTCCAAAAGAGTTCTGATTTAGCTTTGTGCAAACATATTTATGGTGGTTGAGTCAATATCTGAAAAACTTCTTCCAATTCATTAATTAATGAATAAATCTGAAAAAAAAAATCATAATCCATTAATACAGTCTAACAATTATGTGTCTGTACGTATTCAGTCAGTTTACCATATAGGTATTTTAAAATAACATTTCAACATGGTGGTCAATAATTAATGTTTAAAGTGTGCACATCTGTGTCTGACAGAATTAAGTTCATAAGTCGTAATGGTACAAGCTGGGGTCCTCATGAAAATACTCTGTTAATTTACACATCCCAGTATGATAGTGCAGTTATACTCTCCACTTTCATTTCCTAAATTAACCTTCATATTTATGGCTAAATATATTTATTGCCTCCAACGTGGCTGTCTTAATGAGTCAATCAGTCTGTAATTATGAGTATCTGAGCATTACAACATATTACTCTGCAGAGAAAACACAAAGCAAAAAAACAACCACACACCCAACACAGTGCCCTGCTTAATTAATGTACTGTTTTAATTTAGCCCAACTATTTGCATATTAATTCATGTTTAACAAGATCCCTTCACCAAGCACATTTCTTGATCGTCTTGGACAATTTTATTGAAGCAGAAAAATAGCTCTGTTCCCACAGATTTATCTCTCTGTGTATGTCTAGTTTAGAAGTCAATTAATACAACTCAAATAAGAAGTTTGTACAATAAGCAAAGCCGATCTAGCAGTGAGATAATTTTTCACAACAGACACTTAAATAATAAATCAATACGTGCAGGTCTACCATAATGTGCTTACTCAGGATTTTAGGTTAAGCTGAGTTTTATTTTCAATTACACTATATGCCCAAAGGCCCTGGTTTTCTACTATACCAATGCCTATATAATCAATTCTAAGTAAATTGATATTCGACATTGCATTCTACTGCTGTTCTATTCTATTGCTGTCAGATGCAGTACACTTTTAAGACCTGCGTGCATAACAAAATATCTAAGCTGTCAATCACAGACACTAATAAGTGAACCCTTGTTTTATTCAGCATGGTTCTGCGTGTCAACTAAGCATAAGTACTGGACTGAATGAATCAACTCTAATACCTAATTCTAAGGAATTAATATACTGGATGCATTGTAAAGTCATGTCAAGGAATGCATATTTAAAGTTTTATTCTCTACTGTCACTTAGCAAATTCTTTTATCTAAAGCAACTTACAAATGAGATAACAATACAAGTTGACAAATTGAAGAATAACCAGCTGAACTGCAGTATTATTTATGATCATTTGTTGGTCTGGTTTTTATGATTACCTTCCACCTTTTTTTCTAAGAAAAAATTACAGTGAGTGCTTGTGGAAAAGATGGGTCAAGTTATGAAATAGTTAAACGTCCCAGCGATTCAGAGAACTGAAGATTATGTCACAATTTCACTGATGTAGAGGATGAGCTTTAGTCAGACCATATACTTTAACAGGTTGTAAAAAACCTGTTGGCTAGCAACATTGCCCGTTAGACATGTGAATTGTCTATTGTTCTAGTTCAGCCTTGATCCATTTCTATGCTTTATAAGTTGTTGGTGCAAGGCACCTTACACAACTGATGAAAACCATTGGGTCACTGACGTCATTCAATAGGTCTTCTCTGTAATATAGAGACTTGTTTTGTGATAATGTGATTAAGCGATCTATTTGCCTACAGTGCTTACACGCAGAGGATGTTTTCCTCCACATTTAACCCATTCGTGCAGTAAAACACACAAATATACATTACTTTTCAGTTTTGTCATTTAGCAGACGCTTTTATCCAAAGTAACTTACAAATGAGATAACACCACAAGTCAGTAGTTTTAGGAAAAAACAGCTAAATTGCAATATTACCAACCCTGCCAATGATCTGGCTATTGTTATTATTATTATTATTTTGTTTTTTATAGCAAGTGTCTGTGGACGAGGTAAGTTTTAAAAAGTTTGAAAATGTTGAGTGACTCAAACTGATGTTGTTGGGAAGGTCGTTCCACCATTTAGCAATGGTGAATGATTTTTTATTATATTCACTCACTAGTGAAGTGAACACATGTGCCCGAAGCGGTGCGTAGCCTTGCATATGAGCAATTGAGGTTAGGTGCCTTGCTCAAGGGCACATTAGCCCTGACACTTGGTGGGACAGCAAATCGAACCGGGGACAAGACTATGATTTTTTTTTATTATTATTTGAGCCTCATGAGCAGTGTTTTTTCAACATTAGTGATTAACTAACATGCTTAATATGTATTTATTGTTTTTTTTTTATATTTTGTATAAAAATGCATTTAGAGTGTGGTTGTACATCCATAGTTCTACATCACCAGTTCCAAATGTCTTTGACAATTTAATTTCAGCAAAGCAAAAAAAGGTGTCTCATAACTTACAAGTAAAAGGCCTAAAAGTACTAAAATGGCCTGGTTTTAATGATCTTAAAATTAAAAGAACTTGGCACATAATAAACAATTGACAGTTTAAAAATTGATGAAGTTATCAGTTTGCTTTGAAACATGTCCTATTTCATAGATTTTAGTGACCAGCGGTCAGGAATGCAGCCTATTAAATGTCACGCTGAACAGCTTGAAACTAGATTGAAAAAGTGGGTCTCCAGATGCCACTGCGTTGTTAACAAGCTTTCTGGCCACAACATCCAAGGACTGGAACATATTCAATTATATTCATTAATATAAAATCATCTCACAAATGACAATTAGAGCAGATTTTTATAATTCACGAGCTTAGGGAAATAAAAGAAAGTGTTCAATAAACAACAATAACAACTACAATAATTTTAAGAATTATGATAATAATAATAGATTGTCTTCACCTAGCTGTAAGCAAAAAAAGGGAAAACATTGGTAATAAAACTGGTTTTAAAAACACAATATTACGTGAATATAACATAAAACAAGCATGAAAAGTGAGGAAAACAGACAGAAACAAATAGAAAAAAGTTTAACAAGAAAACTATTTTTGTAGCCCTATGCTTTAGGAACATGGAGTGGGGAATTGATGATCTGTTTTGAATCCTCTGTTAGGGTCGTGGTGGCGTTCCCCATGCCTATCCAGGGAAGAGCTTTACAGGCGCTGGGCTAATACACATAGGACAGGGTGCCAACAGCAGTTACTTTACCTTGAATCCATGTTTTTGGACTGTGGGAAGTAATTGAAAAACCAAGAGGAAACCCACGCAGACAAGGTGAGAGCATGGAAAGGTGAGAGCATCCCAGACTATGATTCGAACCTGGATACCCAGAGGTGAAAGGTAAACATGCTAACCACCAAGCCACCGTGCTGCCCCTAAAAACTCTTCATTACAAAAAAATAAATAATTTACCATTAAGAATATTAAATGAATAAATGGAACTAGAGAATTGAAAAATAGTTCATGATGACAGGATGTATCATAAACCAGTGAAATAAAGCTGAAAATGGAGGTCATACACAAATTTTAAATCTTAAAATAAAAAATATATTAAGATCTTTTTTACGGCTGGGTGAGTTGTTGGGTACTTCAGTTTTCTACAACCTTCCAAAGACACGATGTTGAGTAAATTGATGATACTAACTGCCCTTTGAATTGGATCGTATGAAAGGTATGGCTGATGACCTTCCTCAACAAAAAAAAAAAACTCATTGTAAGATAGCCTTAAGTATATCAGGGTCAGATATAACTGAATATACAGCAAATGCACAGCTGTAAAGTATTAGTTTAAAGCTATGTAGAATATGGTACATGTACAGTATAATCACAAATCCCTGTAGACTTGGGGAGGGATTTTAACAACATAGGTTAAAAAAGAACAATGTAAGCTGCATCCAAAATGGCTTACCAAACAGTAGGTACGGAACTTAATCTACTTACCACTGTGAAACCAGATAAACAGCAATATTTTATTATGCGTGTGGTATCCCCATTACCTTGGATGCAATACACCTGCCATATTAAATGATATTTGAGGTAACAGGTCAAACAAACCTTGTAAATGTTCTGCAAATCATTAAAACAATCACAAAATTATGATATTTTTGAATTCCAACTTTGTAGATCATACAGGGAATGCTTGCCGATAACTGAATGTCTTAACAAAAAAAATTGTATAACAAATAGCATGTTTTTGATGCAAAATATGTCATTATCAGTTTTTTTAGCTTCCTCTCACAGTCCAAAAACATGTATTCAAGGTTAACTGGTTGCTCTAAATTGCCCTTATACTGTATATTGTGAGAGTCTGGATCATATACATCAGACCACAAAAAAAACTTTAAAATTCTTGCAGAAATCACAAAAATGTGTTGTTTCTACACAGAGTTATAATTAATTTAACTGTGAGCATCTTTTCAAAACAAGTCATCCATTATTGACTATCATATAAAACTGCTGCGCAGACCCATATAAAGCATAGAGAGTTCAAAGAGATACTTATAACTGAGCACTAGCATGCTTTGATCTAGATGTTTCATCTTAACTGGGAACCTGCCTTTTGAAAAAAATTACTGATGATGATAATGATACTGATTAATGATGATAATTTAAACACTTAAATACACAACTTATTAGTTGATAACGAATATAATAAGTGACATAATTCTTTATACTGTTACATTATTAACCCTCAATTCATCATGACCTTACCTTCCAAATCAATGGCTCCACAATTTCTCTAACTGACCAGGTCCGTGATCTTGGTTTCACAATTGACAATCATCTTAAACTTTCAGATCAGGTCATGAAAACTGACCGTTCCTGCAGATTCATTCTGTATAACATCAGAAAAATCAGACCTTTCCAAACAAAACAGGCTACTCAGCTGCTGGTCCAAGCCCTCATCTTATTCCGACTCGGATATTGTAATGCTTTGCTTGCCGGTCACAATTTCAACAATCAGACCTCTGCAATTGGTTCAAAACGTTGCAGCCCGACTCGTTTTCAACCAGCCAAAGCGAACTCATGTCACTCTATTACTCATCTCGCTCCATTTACTTTCTGTAGCTACTTGCATTTAGTACAAGGTACTGACTCTGGCCTACAGGACATTCTCTGGATCTGCCCCTTCTTACCTTCAATCCAGCTTTCCTAAGTAACACTCAGACTTATTCACTGCGCTCTAGTGATGAATATCGCCTGGTTATTCCAACTCAACGAGGTGCTAATTCTCACTCCATTTCTTTCTCCACTGCTAAATGGTGAAACGACCTGCTCAACAAAATCCTTAAGGCTGAGTCACTCAACATTTTCAAGAAACTTCTCAAACCATACATTCCCACAGACACTTGCTATAAATAAGTAAAAAAAAAAAAAAACACATCAAGTATTGCGCAGGGTTGATGGTACTGCAGTTTAGCTGTTTTTTTTTTTACTACTGACTTGTTATATCTCATTTTAAAGTCGCTTTGAATAAAAGCCTCTGCTAAATGATGAAATGTATATGTAAATGTATATTTTAGCAATCAAATAAATATTATCTGTAAATTTATTTGCTGAATTCTTTATTTGATCTCTAAAAGGAAATTTAGAAATATGAACCACACATGAAATAATATTTATAAAGGAAAAAGAAATAAGTAAGTGTTCATCTTGTCTATGCCTTTAATTCCTGTTCTTCTGTTTCAAAAACCCCTGATGAGAGCACCCCAGGCGTTCCGTTTCTGGGCCAGTGTCCTCAGATGTGCCTTGAGGTAACTGATTCTTTTTTCTTCAGTCTTTTGGACATGTTGGCAGATGTGTGCCTTGATTTCTTTTCAATTCTGGGTTTCAGGTTAGGGCTTTGCTAAGTAATGTTGAAAGCAAATTTATAGAGGGTGTGATTAATTAAACGTTAGTAAATAAACAACTTTGTTGGGGACATGCTGTTTAAGAGACTGTATAGTGTCATGCCATTACCATCTAGTCGTAACTTTTGCTATTGGGACTAAAGGGGCTACATTTCCAATGATCTCAGTGAGGAGGCCATGTGTTGCATATCGGCCAATGAGAAGGGGCCACATGCATGTGTAAACATCTTATAAGACTATATGCATAAGGTCTGTGATTAATGATGTATCAGCACATGTATACCAAGCAGCTAGCAAAAGTGTCCAGCTGCTGTCACAGGGCAAGATGATCCTCTGCTTTTATCACTGGGGGGGGGGGGGGGGGGGAGCTGGCAGACAGAAGGTTTCCGGTTTCCATCACAAAGGAAAGGTACCATCTTTCACCACCAGGGGAGGAGAGTGGCTAGATGAAAAGTTTTCAGCTTTTATCACCAAAGGAAGGTTTCCAGCTTTCCCCACCTGGGGAAGTGTGAGACCTCACAACAGGTGGGGAAAGCTGGAAACCTTCCTTTGGTGATGGAAGCTGAAAACTCTTCATTCTAGTGGGTGATATGTTCCATCTTTGCTTCTTTCTTTGCGAACCTGTACTGCATCCATCTCTGACCCTTTGGATCCATCTAGCCTTATCTTCCACTATTGAAGCTAGGTAAGCCAAGTTTCTTACAATAGGGCCAGTATTGAGTGTAGCAGAGAATGGCCATGTTGTCTGCAAAGTTTTTGTACATTTTCTCAGCTGCGTCCAAGGTAACTACTGAATTGTGTTCTACCTTGGTGATATCTTCTCATGATTCAATTGACAACCATTAAAACAGGAAAGGTGACAGCAAACAAGGCTCTATTCTCTATGCAGTTGCAATGTATGAATGAGATAACACCCATGGAGCACTCTACAGGGCACTTTTTGTAAAGGTTTATAATGATCTTGCTGGTTTTCTACGAAACTCCATAATGCCTCAGCAGATTTCTAAGAATCTGTTTCTTTATCCTATCAAATGTGTTTTCTTAACATATAGACATATGGAGGCATATTCTTTGTGACTGCGTCACAAAGATGTATTATGTTGCATTGCGATTAATAAAAGGTTTGTATTTTGCAAAATACAGCCTGCTTTTCCTGGAGTCATCTTCTGGGTCAGAACACCACCAACACCCTCCATAAAGATTAAAAAGAACTGTGCAATGACGGTTATGACATTTTTAAAGCAAATTGGCTTACAGTGTTTGTTTTTTATGTATAAAGCACAAATACTATTGTTGTATTTAATTCATGCAGAATTGTATGCCGCTACTGTACACTCGGGTAGAAAAAAATCCATTCTAGTAATTACACTGTAGTCAGATATCACAGTAAAATGGAAATAAAACTGAACAAAACAGAACATAAATAAATAAAAGGAATATAACAAAGTAGTTGGTACAGAACATTAATATTTAAATTAATTTGAAAAAATGAAATCCAAAATATCAAATTGGTAATCTATCATTATCTAATTATTATTATTGTGTTATTTTAAGTGTTACTTACTGTATTGTATTATATTTCTTAACAGGAATTTTTAATGTGAGATCATCCTTGCACACACTTTTAGAGATGAGTCTTGATTAATAAGACAACACAACTTTATCTGTACCGTTATCACACTGCTTCACTCAGGGGTGTTTTAGAAGCCTGGCATGAAGCCGATCAGCGCGGCTAACCACCTCTGCTGTTATTACATTGTTATCTCTGTGTTACTCCCTCTGGATCTAATAGTTACTATTCTTCATTCTTCTATTATATTTAGAGAACAATAACCTGGGGTCTCCTATGAAAATGTTTTGCTGTTTTCGGCAGCCTGGTATTGATGCTTAGAGTCTGAGGTGCAAAAATGGCATTGATTTTCATTGTTCTTTACAAGCTGGGAGGGGGAAAATATTCCTTCATCCACAATGTTCCTCCCAATGTTGGTAAAAATGAAGAAAGAATAGAGCAGGTGCAGCAAAGACAGAAGAGCACCCCCCCCCCACACACACACACAAAAAAGAAGAAAATTATGATAAAGAACGAGGCAGTCTGTCATAAGAGTAGTGTGTGTCTCGACTAAATAAAACCCTGGGTTTCACATTCGTGAACTCCTTTTATGACATGAACCGGAGCTAGACAGAACAGACAGGAAGGGACCATTGATATGCTAATGCTGCACCTAATTACTGCAATCTATTAAAGCTTGTTGATTAAAGCTGTTAGAAGTGTTAGTTTATCAAGGAAAATAGGTGCCTTCAATTCATTTTAGAAATAGTTGTGCCTATATAGTCGGTGTGTATTGGCGTTCACATATTGTAACCTAAAAAATATATATATAACAAATGAATTTCCATCTTTTCTCCTAAATACCCATAACTCAGCAGTCTTAACCTATTTGACTACTGTTCTATTTTAAAGCTCCCATGTTAAAAAGAAAAAAAAAACAAGAACCCTATTTATTTGAACATCTCAGCCATAAGATAAACTATGATTAGAACGGGATCATACCGGCCAACCCCGGATTTAGAGCAGCAACAATATATCTTTATAAACATGGAAGAATGCCAATGGAAAGATGAGCACTTCAGCTTCATCCGAACCCCAGTTTATGACTGCTTTGGTGTGACACAGCCAGGGTGATATTTTTCAATGCATCTCTAATTAAAATCAAAAAGCTGAAGCCACTAAGCCAACAGAGAAATCCGAAATTTAAAAATCAGCACTATGTTGAGAACCTAGATGCTGAATAAGGTGCAAAAATAAAATCTTTTAAGAGTTCTTTTAACATAAAAAAACAGCCACGACTAATTTTTTACAACTTAAAAATATCCGTGGTAAATAGAATTCTTCAATTACAACAAAAGAATGTCTCAAATTTACAATTGCGTGGCAGTGTGAGGATGTTTTTGTTCCACCTGTTTGGTTTCACTTGTTTTCTCTCTCAGTTTTATTTGTTCTTATTGTCACCTGTTTTTTTGTCATTTTTTCTTGTTTAAGCTTTCTTATTGTCTCAGGATTGAGACTTTCTTATTGTTATCAGGATTGTGTCGTTTTATGTTTTGTTCCAGCTGTCTCATTCTATTACTGGTATGAATCCTATATACAGTTGGGCTAGATATAATTGTACTTTGGACCAGATATGTCCTGTGGGACTTAAGTTTGAGATGCTAGCTGCATTAGACCATCTACTGGACATAAAAGAAAAAAACTTTGATGGAGCTGAACAAGTATAACCTTAAAATTGTGTGTGAATGTGACAGATTTTACGAGATCTAAGCGAGGCCTGCAAAACCAGTGTTGGAAATTGGGATAAACAGAAAATGAAACTGTCTTGTTTAGTGACAGATATGAGATGACTAGGTCAAGCAGAACAAACAAAATTAAAGCAAAAAAGCAGGGAGATTTAAGATACAAAACAAACAAGCCAAGACAAGTGTGAATAAACATAGACTAAGTGACCCCCTCCAACACCCTGAGGATTGATCAGCACCAAAACCTAATCTCCTGAGTAACATCAATGTCTCATCCGAGTTAATTAGTAACTATGTAAATATGCACATGTTTTTAAGCAATAATATCAATAATATACAAGCAATAATATAACTGTCTGTGTCAAAGGCTTTGTTATTTTTCATGTTAAACATCTGCAAAATTTTGCCCATGAAGAGTACTCAATGTGTTTTTGCAGAATTTATTGAATTTATAGCCCACGGTGTAATACAAGAAAGATCATTCGATTGTATTCACTGATTAAGCTCTTATCACCAGCTGATTGGCACTCTCAGTACATGGAAAGTAATATTTCTCCTCAGTGGTTCGCAAAGTTTAAAGAAAACCCACTTTTACAAGTCAATTACATATTAAAAAAACATTTTAAAATGCACATCTGTAAAATGTTTTAAGCTCCTTTAAAAAATAGGGTTTACATTTATTTTTGAAGTTGGTTTGCTTGGTCCATAACAAAGCAGAAAATGATTGTTAACATCAGTTTGAAAACCCCATTAAACAGCAAGTAAATCCTCCTCAAAGTAAATCCTTACAGATGTTTTATCTTACACTCCACACGCTTTCAAGAAAAAGCTTTTATAGATGTGTGTTAGGGGCAGGGGTGAGGTGGTGGTCAGTATACATTTTTTAAGCTCCTGATGGTGTTATTTGCTTTGATTACTGCTTTGCACACTCTTGGCATTCTCAATGAGCTTCAAGAGGTAGTCACCTAAAATGGATTTCAGGTGTGCCTATAAGTATTAAATAGTATAATTAATTAGAATGCCAACAGTGTGCAAAGCAGTAATCAGAACAAATGGTGGGTGTTTTGAAGCCTATCAAAATAGCCACATCCTGGAGGAATTGGATTTGGAATCATACTCAAAATCAAAGTGGGAAATCAAATGACAGGCTGATCCAACTTCAGCGGAAATTCCTCAAGACAAGTTTAAATGATGCCTTGTGTGGTTGACTTGGAGATATATTGTGTTGAATTACAGGTTAACTCAGGTTAGTGTTCCCTTTATTTTTTAGCAATATACATGTATATGTATATGTTTAAATCAAAGCATCTGTCTCGTCTTGCCTGGTCATTTAGAAAATAGAGTTGTCAGAATAAAAAAAAATATCAGTAAACAAAATAGCAACGCTTAGGGGGTTAACAAGGATTATGTAAACTTGCTGAAAATGTGAAACGGACGTCTAAGGATAATTTCTAGTGAACCATATGGCTGCAGAAGAAAGAAGCTTGATCAGCTACTTTAAGGGTATTAACCACCAGTAATTGCTGTTAATGGCCGAGACAGAAATACAAGCCTGAATTTACATTTAGTCCTTTTCCAAATGCGTTTATAAGACATTTTAAGAGAACATCACATATAAGTAGGTTATTTAGAGTTAAAGTGTTACCCGCTGATCTAAAATAATACCAATTCGATAAATTGATGGTCCAAATATGTAGCTTTATCACCACATTGTTTGTTTGTCTAATCCTTGAATAATTACAAGAAGTGTTTGTGGAAGAGATGTGTCCTGAGGTACTGTATTTCTTGTGAATACTGAATGTCTTAGCATCCACACAGAGCAAGATTATTCGCAGTGGGTTAAAAGATATGGAGTGAGAATTGGCGCCACAGTGAGGTTGAAGCACCAGCATCAGTCATCACCAGAGTGCAGTGAACATGCTGTGGTGTTTCTTAGTAAATAGAAAGTAGGTAGGAGGATGCAGATCCAGAGATTTTGCAGGGGCTTGAAAGCAGGCAACTACTGAAAGCCAATGTAGAGATAAGTAGTGGAGATTCATGATTTGCTGGTACTGTAGTCAAGCAGGGAAAAGATAAGGGTTTGGACTAACAGTTCAGGAGCTTTCACAGTCAAAAAAAGGTCTAACCTTTTTGATGTTGTACTGAATGCATGTGTAGAAAGATGCCGTTTCATGACAGGTTTTAGCTGCATGTCAATTGTGAATCCAATGTTCCATACCGAGCTGTCGATATACAGTACAGGCCAAAAGTCTGGACACACCTTCTCATTCAATGTGTTTTTCACGACTATTTACATTGTAGATTCTCACTGAAGGCTTCAAAACTATGAATGAACACGTGGAGTTATGTACTTAACAAAAAAAGGTGAAATAACTGAAAACGTTTTATATTCTGGTGTCTTCAAAATAGCCACCCTTTGCTCTGATTACTGCTTTGCACACTCTTGGGATTCTCTCAATGAGCCTCAAGAGGTAGTCATCTGAAATGGTTTTCAGGTGTGCCTATAAGGGTTAATTAGTATAATAAATTAGAATGCCAACAGTCGTGAAAATATAGAAAATGCACTGAATGAAAAGGAGTGTCCTAATTTTTGGCCTAATCGAGGCTTTTGCAGGAATGAACAGCAGCTGTTTTATCAGATTTACTTTAAAATGATGGGTCTGCATCCAGATAGATCTGTTGCAACATATGAAATAATTAATTTAAATTGTTACATGCAGTTGGCATGTGAACAATAGTATGCTCTTAGTAACACAGCTGCTGTGATGCTTTTAATTTACATCATTTGATTTTTTTTGTTTTATTGTTGCACCCATTTTTTTGAACACTTTACATGCATCTACGATTCATAATTCATTATTAACACATTCATAAAGCTTTATTAAGTATTTACAATGCTTCATAATATTTGTCATAAGCCTTTGTTAATGTCCATAGAAGTACATGAGCCACACTCAAGTGTTATAAGAACATGCCATTAGGCCTAATAACACAAGGTGACATAATGCATTCTAAATTAAATTTTTAACAATTCATCAACTTATCATAGAGACCAGTGACATAAAGCCTTATAACGTTTGTATTTAATAAGTGAATTTTTGTAAAAATACTTTATAATTGCTCATAATTGTTTATAAAAGCTTATAATATCAAAGCGTTGTTTTTAATTACCTATTTAAAAGAGACTGTGTACATAGTAATGTATAATGACTTTTAAAAGCTTATAATGCTCTTTACAGATTTTAAGTAAACTCCAATTATTTTATTTTAAGCAAGAATGTCTCAACATCGGCGGCACGGTGGCTTAGTGGTTAGCACGTTCGCCTCTCAGTGCTGGGGATTCTTGGTTCCCGATCCCGATCTGGGTGGAGTTTCCATGTTCTCCCCGTGTCCGCGTGGGTTTTCCCCGGTTTCCTCCACATTCCAAAAGCATGGATTTAAGGTAAACTGAATATTCTAAATGGCCCCATATAGTGTGTGTGTGTGTGGATGTGTGAGTTAGTGCGTGCCCAGCGATAGATTGGCACCCTGTCCTAAATGTATCTGCCAGTGCCCGAGATGTTCTCCCCTGGATGGGCTTGGGAAATCCACCCGTGACCCTAGTAAAGGAATAAGCGAAAGATAATGGATGGATGTAATAAGTTCATATTATAATGCATTATGTCAAATTGTTATAACAACTTATGACTAAGATTCTGAACATCTATGTACATTAACAAAGGCTTATGGGGATTGTTATAAAACATTATGAATACTTCATAAATGCACTTATAATGCATTGTGAATACTGGATTCAGAGAAAGTGTTACCCCTTTTTCTTTTCCCCCCTTCCATTGTTTCCATTTTCTGTTTCTCCTGTTCCTTATTTCTTTGAGTGACACTCTATCTATTTACACTCCTCTCACGATTTGTGTAGCAGGGAGTATTGGCTACCAGATTTGCCTGGGTGAGTGTGGTTCACCTTGCCATTTCCTTGGTTCATTTCTCAGCCTCATTGAGCTGTCAGAACACAGCACAGTCTTCTGAGCATTTGGTCAGAATAAATGATTATTTCCAATTGGGCTGTCTATGTGCTTTATGCATATCGATTATTTCCCTTTGACACACGATGTGGTTTCTGTATCACTCTCATTCCCCATTTGGCTTGCTGCATGGTCTACTTACTGTGCTTATTTTCCTTTGGTTTCTTATGTGGTTTTTGGGCCACTTGCATTCTCTATGACTCGTAATTCAGTCGAGGGAGCTGAATAGATGGATGACCCCATCATCTACACTATACTGTTTTCGGTGCATTTAGGTTACACAAAACATCGTTAAGCAAAATTCTTACTTATGCAAACTTTGCATTCATTTAAAAGCATGTGGTATGAAAAAAGTATAAAGTTAAGCTTTCTGAGTGGGAGAATCACCCTTAATCACCCCAAATGCAAAGATCTTTTATTGTTGCAGTACTATTCAATTGTAATTTGTAACAAGTATTTTTTCTTATTGTAGTTCGTCTTTTTTTTTTTTTTTTTTTGTTAGTCCGCTGCTGGTTTTGTTCTCTATTGGTCAGGCCCATCACAGTACACGTCTATTTTGGGTGGTGTATTGTTTATTGCCAGTTCTGCAGTGACACTGACGTGGTGAGGGGGTTTTAGTTTTAGGTGAGGGGGCACTGCTGCTGTAGTTTCATTTAAACACCTCAGTGACACTGCTGGAATGAGAACACAGCTCCAACCAAATAATATCTTCTCTGTGGTGGTACTATTGGGATCCTGACCTTTAAAAAAGAGTAAAGAGAAGAACACAATATCTGCTGTAGTCCACAAATGGATTGACTACAGTTTGTAATTGTGGAACTAAAACGTCCATCTGTCCATTACTGTAATTGGAACTGATAACATGGACAATAAGAGAAGCAAAAGGGAGATGTGTCCAAATTTTGACTAGTACTGTATATACTATCATTTTTAATTCTTCATAAACAGTAGTAAATTAAACATTCTTCCCTAATCTGCATAATTAACTTCAAACTAAAGTAACAAATTTTCTGCCTAGATCTGATTTTAAAGCGAGGTTTGATGCTTGATTCAATACATTAGAAGGGAATATAGCATGTCAAGGTGTGTACTCAAACATTTGACCATATATTGTGCACGCACACACACACCACCATACAGTTTACAGCTTTTATTAATACTGGGGTCATCACAGTGCATTTTGTTACAATAGCAGTGAATAAAATTTAAGAAAACGAAAAATATTGAAGTTGCTAAAAGAAATATATTCTTGTCAACAAAGTCAGATAAGAATTCTTTTTTTTTTGTATGAATCGCTTATTTTGAAGTGTGGTGAAAGCTGTGCTCTCTTTCTCTCTTTCTCATATATAATTTTTTAATAAATTTAAATGACAAAATATGTAAAGCAAATAAGCAAGCCTGGAGTTCGAGCAATTGTTGCATAAATGGACATAATTGGAGAGATGTACAAAAAGGGTATGTACAAAATGGAAAGGAAAAAAAAATCAATTGTAAGATTCAGTCCACACTCTTCTCATTGTTGCACCACAGAAAGTGTGTAAACAGAAAAATTTGAGGTTAAGGCTTTAAAAGTGGCCAAGTGACAATAGTATTTGTTTCTAACTGGAGTGAATGTTTGATGGACAAATTAGCAGAAGGCAACTTTCCTTCAATGTTGATGTAATTTTCCTGTGTGAAGACATCAATGTAGTCTGCTCACATCTGAATGTTACAAAGACATGCACCTGAAAAATATCTAACTAAAAAAAGCATGCACTCCCGTTGGGGTCAGTGACTCCGAAATAAATAAAAATATGCACACTGCATGGACAAAAGTATTAGGACGTCTACACAAACAGAAGATTCTATAGCTATGGTAAATTGGTCCCTCCTTCACAGCTATAACGAGGTGTACAAGAAATGTTAGATGAAATGAACTTCTTGACAATCTTCATTTTAGGTTACAGCAAGAGGTTTTGATTGAGATAACGTTAGAACTTTGTCATTCCGCATCATCTTTGATGGTCATGCCTTCTGGACATTACTTTGTGCAAAGGGCCACAGCCATGCTGAGACAGAAATGTGTCTTCCTGACTTCAATGGCGATTAAAGGGTCCCAATACTTAGGTCTATGCACACGCACCCAAAAAAACATACAGTACATACATAAATATATACATTTACAACATAAATACACAGACATTCTTTCTCTCTCTATGTATATATATATGTGTGTGTGTGTGTGTAGTGTATATATGTCGGTATATACAGTACAGGCCAAAAGTCTAGACATACCTACATAGTGTTTTTTCTCTTTACATTGTAGATTCTCACTGAAGGTATCAAAACTAAGAATGAACACATGTAAAGTTATGTGCCAACAGTGTGCAAAGCAGTAATCAGAGCAAAGGGTGGCTATTTTGAAGACACTAGAATATAAAACATGTTTTCA
>JAOUQT010023004.1:0-11716 GCA_025769995.1 Xyliphius kryptos
TTGTTCTCAACGCATTCCACTATCTACTACATAAAGGTTTTCAACTGAAATATTTTATTCATTGAGATCTAGGATGTTTGTTTGTGTTCCCGTTATTTTTTTGAGCAGTGTATTTTACATCGCACATTTATACAAATGTAAAACGGTCAGAGGTGTGGCTTATTGTGAATGTCACAAACGACTCAGCCAGTCAGATTTAAGAACCGGGACTACCTGTTTTATAATAACAAATGTAATACTTCAGTTAATCTAAAATATATATCTTATTATTCAAAACCACTGTTGAATAAAATATTTTACTGATTTTTTTTTTTTTAATACCCAGTGAGGAGGTCTGCTCCAGAAGGTGCTGCGGTTGACATGACCCCGATTGAGGCAGACTTCACATGGCATAAAAAGAAAACTGGCCTTGAAATGGAGGTCCAGGAGGTTTTCCTGCGCTTTATGGCCTCTATTTTAAAGGGTTACCGCTGCTACCTAACGCCCATCACTGAGGCACCATCGGAAAAAGCTACAGCTGCTGGCTCACTCTTTGACCTGCAGGGTAATAACCAGCACGCTCACTCAGCCACTGAAGTATGATAAAGAAAATATTTAGTTAAAAGAACGGATTCTGTGTTGAATACCAAAGTGAGTGTTTGCACTTAAAAGCGCTTTTTCATGCAGCTATGGTGGCTGAGACTACACTATACCCAGCACTGTGGCCCATACATAGACGGGGCATGGTTGAGGCCCACTCTAATTTGTCAGCTGGTCGGGACATGCCCAATATTGATTGAAAAGACACTGGTTAAGGGTTAAGTACCAACACTGGACTTAAGTATATTATTCTTGTATTCCTGCTGCACAAGGGCTGGACTTCTAGACTTTTAATCAGCTTTGGGGTGGGTAGAGAACATGAATGATAAAAACTAATGTTAAAAGATCACACATTGGTAATTTAAGCGGTCCAAGCATATCTGCTAGTTTGTTCTTTAGTAACTTGATTGACTTTTAGACAAAACGTATACAGATTTAGGCCGACTTAAATTTGCAAGGGCATTACTAGGAAATCAGATACAGTTTAAACTGTTAAAACTATGATTAGATTCAGGCCAGATACCTGTGGAATACCTTAATAAATTACTTACTGATAATCTGTTAAGCATAAAAAAAAAGTAAAAACGTGATCCCGCATTCACTGCAAAAAATGTCGGAAACAAAGTGTAAAAAAAATAATTAAATCTTGTTTTTGACTTAGTGGTAAGATAATAAGATGTATACTAATATAAATAATAAGATAAATTAATGTTTTTTTAGAATTTAATCTTAGGATAAATTTATGTACTGTACTTGGATGTACATTTTTTTTCTTAATTTAAGTTTAGTTTTCAAAGTTTTTAATTTTTTAGTGTTTGATAATGGTTCATAACAGCAGTTACTGATTTTTTTATTTTTTTTTATTTTTTTTATTATTATTTTTTTTTAAGTTGTTAGTTTTTCAAGAATAAATAATAAGTGATTAAGGACAAAGAATCTTTAATTATAAATGTCTTCTTATTTGCAGGTTTATCTGATCTTTGAATTGTTTTCAACAATAGTATTTTGATAATTTTGCACGTAACGTTCTTGCTTTGCTTCAGGGTTTTTGAAGAGTAGAGATCGTGCTCATCAGAAATTCTACTCCCAGCTTACCAAGACCCAGATATTCATTCGTTTCATAGAGGAGTGCACATTTGTCAGCGACAAGGACACTGGCCTGGCTTTTTTTGACTATTGCATTGAAAAGGTACATGTGCATTCACACATGCTTTGACACACTTTATAACTCTGCATTAATAAACCATTGGTTGCACTGACACCAAAGTCAATCTGTACATCTGACTATTTCTAATTGCTTTTATATTTAAAATTACACAATTTTATTTCCATAAAAAAACATTCAGCTTTTTTGTTCTCTTCCATTTGTCCCATTTGCAGCTTTTCCCATCTGATAAAGGAACAGACAAGGGCACAAAGGTAAGTTGTATTTTTCCTGCTTAGGTTTTCCACCTTTTTAATTAAAAAAACTGATTATTCTTGGTGTGGTACAAATTAGTTCAGTTCCTCTGTTTGGTTGAGAATTATAAAATTAATCCTCATCATCGTGTGAAGGACAAAGTTGCTAGTGAGCATTTCAAACTCAAGGCCAAGACTTTGTATGAAGCATTTTTGCAGGCTGTAGTTCTACCGGTCAGCATGACTAAGCACAGATGGCTGGTGCCTGTTTATAAGCAGCACAATCGGTTTAATGTAGTAAATAATTAACTCTGCCATCTGCTGTGGAAAATGTTGGTACTTTTGATCGAGACTGGCTTAGTCACAAAAAACAGGAGTCCCTGCAGGAGTAAACTCATGGGGCATTTAACATGAAAACATTTTCTTGCTTGCCATATTAAAGTTTGGTACGCATGTAGGCTAGCACAAAGAAACAGTGGCCACCCCTGACAGAAGTTCACGTTTTAACATCAACATTTGATGCAAATTTGACGCCAAATTTTAACATGGAGGTTTGGTGATAATTATAGACTCAGCTGAATGAAAATTTTTATTTTTTTATTATTATTTTTTTTAATTGCATCACATATCTGTATAACCAAATATAATGTTACTCAAGAATTATATGGGAATGCACTAATGGCTCACACTTAAATTTAACTAAGATACATGTTTTTTCTTCTTAGTTTTATTTATTTGTTTTTTAACTGTACAAAAATAGTCACGCAAGGACATATATTACAGCAAATGAAGATCCAGAATTTGTGATCTGCAGTATTTCAGTTATAATTTGTACCTTATTGTAAATATTTAACTTTAATTTAAGTTTTTTTAAAAATGTAAGTGGCGTGTGTGTGTGTGTGTGTGTGTGTGTGTGTGTGTGTGTGTGTGTGTGTGTGTGTGTGTGTGTGTGTGTATATATATATATAAATCATTAAAAAAAATTATTACATGCCACAGCCATACCAGTTGATCACACCGACCAAATCTTAGCAAATGGCTACATTCATACATCCAGTTAATAATTGATCCAGGACCTCTCCCAAACCTTTATCTTACTGCTGTTCCCTCATAAATCAAGGGTTTCCAGGTGCACTCAAATTTGGATAAAAAGCCATTGATTGCATGCCGAATCTTCTTCAATTTATCAACTCACATTTTAATAAATGCAAAGGAGGCGAGGGTGTATCCAAAAGCGGTACTAAAGCGGAGGTTCAAAGTGTATTTCAATGGCTCTGGAAAAAGTGTTAAAGATTTCAGAACAAGTCCAGAACATATGTATATATGATGCCAGAGCTTGTTCACATACATCAAACCAAGTTTTGCAAAGATAGATGAAGAATGGACTTGAATTAGTATGAGCTACATGTTTTGTTTTGCTGCTGATTTGCATTTGTACTCAACATTTTTGTTGAGTACAAATATATATGTAAATTATACAAAAATATATATGAATTATAGAACAAAATAAACTATACCTGTAAAGAGTGGCATCTTATGTGCAGTAGCAGCATTATCTTGTGATTACAAAATCAGGTCTGTGGAGTGTTGTGTATTTAACCCACTCTTCCTGGATTAAATTGTCCCAGTTTCAGTTGTGGTCATCTTTTCCATTTGATAAATGTCCATTGTAATTTGAGAATGGATTTTTGATGTAAATTGTTTTTAAAACCTTATATGTTTGAAGATGTTGAATATCGATATTTAACAATTAACTTTACAGTGACACACCTTTATGATTTCCAAGCAATTTTTTTCAGCTTCCACCAGCTGCTCTATAAACTAATTGTCATTCATATTTCCCGTATCTGTTCCAATGAAAATGCCATTTTTAACTTGGTACCATCATAAACATTTGGTATAATTTGCAAATTAAACACCAATACTTGGTGTATCTGAGCTTCAGTCAATGCAAATTTAGCATTAACCTTTATATCTTCTACTTGATGCGTTTTAGCAGGCTTTTTGTTCTCTTGTTGTGCTATAAGTGTGCAGTGTAACAAACAGGTGGACGTGCTAACATAAAAAGAGAACCTTAAGGCTCAACAATGATGAATCAGTAACAGTATGCCACTGTGTCAACTCAAAGCTGTTAACAATCTTTCAGTGCAGAAGCCTTAGGTTCCTTAACAAGCCAAAAGCATACGGTGTTAGATGAGGCTCACCAGATTTGCATATTTCAACATGCAATGCATTTTGTTTCTGTCATATGGACTGCAATGTCATCTTCTACTGTTAACTCTAGGTTCCATGGCTGTGCTGGCTTTGGTAACGCAAGATTGTCATTATGTGGCACTAGTCTCGTTGCTTAGGGAGCACAGAATACTCAATTTGTAGCAGAGTAACCAGTGACCTTAGTGATACAAAAGTGTATCAACTACATGATTATCAATCTTATAAGATCTTATTTGAACAGTCATGGTGCTTTTATATGCAGTATCATGTTGCAACACTGGCAAAACATTGTAGCAAATGCTTATGAATCCATTGAATACATATGTTTATCAAGCCGCTTTTAATGCGTCTTTAGAGAGTGGTCCAGATGTGCCAAATCTTATAAAATTCTGATGAAAATGTGTGGCTTTAATGAAATGAAATGCAAGAAATACACTCCTTGGCTAATTATTTCAACCATTTTGAAAGGTCTTTTAAGTGGTCTATTTTGCCTACTGTGCATTACACACAGAGGAATTTGTCCTCCACATCTTTGCAGTGAAATAGATACATACACATGCACACACACTTAGTGAAGTGAGAACGCATGCCTGGAGAAGTGGGCAGCCTTGTATAAGCCGTCCAGTAAGCAACTGGGGTTAGGTGTCGTAGTATTTGGTAGGACTTGTCGCAAGGTTGGTTTCTTAACCACAAGTCTATGACTGACAACCTAAGCACTAAGGAAAAACGGATAAAACTTTAAGCTTTTTCAATTACTTTTCTTAAAGATTTAAAAATTGAGAAGAAAATCATAACCAGATGAATATTTTTATTTGGCTGATAATCCACTCCCCCTTCACTCGATGCTATAAAACAAAAGATATAAATTGTTGACTATATCGATAGACATGCAGAAAATGTAACAAGTCTTTGAAATGGGTTGTTTGTGTTTTTATTGTCTCAGTGGAATATGGATTATGTGGAAAACCACAGATTAAATTCCATTGTCATCGACCAGCTTTGTTTAAAAACCCAAGTGCTTTCTTTCGAAATATGAAAAATGCTGTTAAGCTGCATAGACTGGGGAATTTTTTACAAAAAGGGTCCGCAGTAAACATACAGTAATCAGTCAGTGTCATGTAATGAGTTTGAAAAGCATTAGAGTTAAACTTATAAGAAAAGAGACATATCCATTTATTTTCCTAAAGCATTGTGATGTACAGTCTAAAATAAATAAAAAAATATCTCAAGGTCACAGTTTCAGAAGCGCAAAATTTAATTAAACCTTAAATTTAGCCTTTTTAAAAAAATCAGCAGGGAATAACTTTTGCAATTACCATGTTATTAAAATATCGGTCAACCATGTGTGTATTACGGAAATCATTTTTAAGACTAAGAAGTATTCCTGGGTCCAATCAATAATACAATTCCAATTGGATTGAACAACTAACATTTCATCTTTTTTGTCTGCACAGAATATCATGTTTGGATAAAAATAAATGGCCAGGGTACAGAAAATGGCTCCATGTGAAATATGATGGTAGTTTTGGGACTTTTTTTTTTTTTTTTACTTTTTTGTTTGTCAGTGGCATAAATGAGTTCTGATTATTACTTTAACATCTAACGTGACACTTTCATAAATCGTCTATCAACAACATGCTGTGGTTCCCTATAATGCTGCCTTTATCAAATATTATTCTATCGATTCAACTAAGACTATTTTTATCAATTTGTCAACTAGTGTAAACGATTACTTTTCTTCCAAAAAAAAAGAGCTAATGCAAGTTAATTTTATTTTGATAACTAATTGTGAAACTTTATTCTTTATCATAGTAAACAAAAAAATGAGGGCTTATTTTTGTCATGTAACTTGCAAAGAAATCCACATTTCAAAGAAACCCTTTTTCAAATTCAATTTCTTTATTTTGACTAAAATATAACATTAAATAAAGTGCAAGCCTCTGTGGCAACGCTAATGTAATTAATTAAAACTATGTAGATTTGCTGTGCATATTTCATTCCATATACAAAGAATTGTGCTTAAAAAAATTAACAGATAAGGGACTCATCATGCACCAAGGACACCGAATAAGCTCAAGATTTAATCTAAAATTATTTAATGAAATAAATGATTTTTTTTCATTCGCAGTATAATTAAATAAAATTCTAAAGTAGAAGTCAGTTTCTTAAAATGGAAAAGCATAAATCGCTACACTTAACGGTGGCTCTGAAGAGCGGCTGCCTTTAAGATGTTAATGCATCGTACTGGTGCTACCATGATATTTACAGATTGTACAAATATGCTTTTGTTTTCAGCCAATTTAAAGTGACAATACTTCAGATGCTTTTGTTATTTAAAGAATTTGTTAAATTTCTTTTAATACTCATCGTTTGGCTCCGGCACAGCCGCCATCTCTTTGAGTGGCGCTAACCAATGAATTATAATGAATAGTATTTTTATATTATTTCATGCAGGTTGAAGGAGAGTTGTCTGAAGATGCCAGGCTGCTGGAACTTGATGAGTCTCAGAAAAGTGAACACACAGTTTTTGTGATGCCCCCAGAACCCCCTCATGATGATGGCTCAGACCCTCCTCTTAAATACAGGTGTGTCTAATACACTCAATAAAAATTCACATGAATTTGGGACCTCTGTTTTAGTACTTGACTATTTCAAAACTGCTTATTGCCTACAAGCTTGCATCCAGGTCCTGACTGCTTGTGTCCTTCGAAAACCGTCTACCTCTTGTACTGCATGCAAACTGCAATATTGGGTAACAAAAAGGAAACTGGTGCCAACTACATTACTCAAATGACTCTCTTATAGTAGCCTGTAGTTGAGACATCCCTCTCCCCAGCCACCTCTACCAGCTCAACTGGGGGGGATTTCAAGTCTCCAGTCTCCTCTCAGTTGGATTTGCCTAAAACACCCCCAGGGGAGGCACTCAGAAGGCATCCTTACTATATGGTCGAACCATCTCAACTGGCTCTTTTCAATGCGCAGGAGTAGCAGCTCTACTCCGAGTCTCTCCCGGATGAGCTTTCTACCCTATCTCTAAGGAAAAGACCAGACAACTTCCAGAGAAATCCCATTTCGGCCGTTTGTACGCGATCTCGTTCTTTCGGTCATTACCCAAAGCTTAGGACTATGGGTAAGGGTAGGAACGTAGACTGACTTATGGCTTAGCTCTATCTTAACACAACAGACCAGTGTAGAGTTCGCATCACCACGTGTTCTCTCATTTGTAAGTGGCTTTGGATAAAAGCATCTGGTAAATGTAAAATGTAATCACTGCTGACCCTGCGCCGATCCGCCTGTCAATCTCTTGCACCATTTTACCATCACTCTTGAACAAGACCCCAAGATACTTAAACTTCTCCACTTAAGGCAAAAGCACATCGCTGACCCAGAAAGGACAACTTTTCTGACTGAGAACCATGTCTTCAGATTCAGAGGTGCTGAATCTCATTCCGTCCACAAAACTTATAACTCCCACTTAAAATGAACTGCCATTACACAAAGAACCCCTAATACAAATACTACTATTTATTAATTTGACAATGCTTTATAAAAACAAAATACCCATCCAGCCATTAAAAATTCTAATGTACAGTAAATAAAATAAGTATTTGAACACACAGTATTTGAACTTTGCAAGTTCTCTTACTTAGAAATCTTGGAAGGGTCCCATTGGATTTTCGTCTTGGGTGCATGTCCACTGTGAACGACACAATCTAATAAAATCCGGAACTCACAAATTATGATTATTATTTTTTATAAGTTTTGTGTTTTTGCTGCAAATAAGTATTTGAACACCTGCCAATCAGCCAAGATTCTGGCCTCAAAGACCTGTTAGTCCACCTCTAAAAGCTCCACCTCTACTTCACTTATTATTCTAAATTAGAAACACCTGTTTGAGGTCATTAGCTGCATAAAGACACCTGTCCACGCCACACAATCAGTAAGACTCGAACTACTAACATGGCTAAGACCAAAGAGCTGTCCAAAGACACAAGGGACAAAATTGTTGGAAAGACTGGTAAGGGCTACGGGACAATTGCCAACAGCTTGGTGAAATAAGATCAACTGTTAGAAAATGGAAGAATCCAAACATGATTGTCCATCTCCCTTGGACTGGGGCTCCACACAGCTTCATGGAAGGGAGCTGGCACCATGTTTTTCCAAGGTTACTATGGGTAATGCACGACGATGTCGTGGTTTAACGTAATGCATGACTGGACTGGACTGGCATGAGGGGGGAAGCATCATGCTTTGGAGGTGGGTTTTTATTGCACTTGGGACTGACGACTGGACTGTATTAAGGAGAGGATGACCGGTGCCATGTATTGCAAGTTTTTGGGGAACACATCCTCCCCTCAGTTAGAGCATTAAAAATGGGTCCTGTCTGGGTCTTCCAGCATGACAATGACAAAGCACACAGCCAGGATAATCAAGGAGTGCCTTCGTAAGAATCATATCAGGGTTCTGGAGTGGCCTAGCCAGTCTCCAGACCTTAACCCTATGAAAAACTTTGGAGGGAGCTCAAACTTTGTTTCTCAGCGACAGCCCAGAAACCTGGCTGATCTGGAGAAGATCTGTGTGGAATAATGGGCCAAAATCCTTGCTGCAGTGTCAGCAAACCTGGTTAAAAAAAATACAGGAAAGGTTTGTCCTCTGTAATTGCAAACAAAGCCTATTGTACAAAATGTAAACACTGATTTGCACAGGTGTTCAAATACTCATTTGCAGCAGTAACACACACACAAATAATTTAAAAAGTCATACATTGGGATTTCCAGATTTATTTTTTTAGATTGTGTAGCTCACAGTGCACATGCACCTACGATGAAAAATTGACTGCTCCATGATTTCTAAGTGGGAGAACTTGCGAAGTTGCAGGTTGTTCAAATAATTATTTTCCTCACTGTATAAACATGGCATTAAAGAACCAACCAACTGTCAGCCCTGCAATGAACTGTGGGGCTTTCGTAGATGTCTCTCCCCCATTTACCCAACGATCACTGGACTGGTTCCAGCACCCTTTGTGACATGATCAACCTTACTGATTTAACTAGTTCAAACCTGCCACAGAATCAAGTGAATGTTCCCACTTTTATAGAGTGTAATTTTAAGGCAACAGTCGCTCTTCATGCATTACAAGTGTTTAAGGCCATTTAATGCCTTGTTACTGGATTTAGCACCTGTTTATTCAATACACCTCTGTACCTTAATGGCACTTTAAAAGCTGTTTGTCCATTAAAACAAGAGTAATGCTTTTGTAAAATGCCTTTGTCAATACAAAGTGCCCATCTGTCAGTGTGCCTTGCTTCCCTTGATCTAAAGTGCGGAAGGTAATAAAGTGTGTGTGCTGGTTTCAGCCATACGCTCATCAAGTAATTTATATTGTGCTGTATTCCATACAAACATTTCCATACTATTTCCAAATACTATTCGTTGTTGATGTGTAGTACTTTATAACTTTTTTTTATTTATTTTTTTGCTGAACAGCTATAAGAGTTTTCCACACCTACGTCTCGATTTGTTTGACCAGCCACTGATACTAAAGCCAGCACTCAGTGCCGGAGTAGCAGGATCCAGTGTCTCAAGCAGCCCTGCGCTGCTGGCAAAAAGAACAAAGCAGGTGTGCCTTTATTTTGTTCCGCTCAGTACACAGTGATTGTTCTGTTGAACCCGACTTCACCACATTTATGTAATAATAGAAACAACACTCAGTCATTGTACATGGCTGCATTGTTTAGATGAGTGACTTACTGGCTTCTTAACCTTGTGACTATTTTAGTCATACTTCTTAAATCATGTGCTTGTCTTGTGGGTAATGTTTTTAGTCCAAAATGTAAATGAGGAGATTAGGATATTTAATTCTGTGAAAGACTTAACTAAGGGAGTCTAAACAGTAAATTTCACAGTAAAAGTCTTAATGTTGCCCACATTCAGATGTAGAGAATTAGCAAGCTTTGTAAAGTCTGAGGTGAGCTAAAGACATTAGCAGACCTGCAATTTACATACCAGACTGTTTTGTTATTGGTATTTTTCATCATTTTAAAGCAATTTTCATCCCTCACGTTTACGAATATGAAAGTGACTAGAACTAGCATTTCCCTGTGTCAACTATAAGCAAAATATTATAATAAAACTTGTCTAAGAAGTTCTGTTGTAAAACAGTTTAGATTTTTCTCTAACATAAATCTAACGACATATTCTTACAAATATGGAGGGAGTGGTAGCTCAGTGGTTAGGGTATTGGACTATCAATCACAAGGTTGGGGGTTCAAATCCCAGGTCCACTGAAGTTACCAATGTGGGTCCTTGAGCAAGACCCTTAACCCTCATTGCTCCAGGGTCCTGTTTCAACCCTGTGTTCTGACCCCAACCAAGTTGGGATTCTTGTAAGTCGCTTTGGATAAAAGTGTCTGCTAAATAACTAAATGTAATTTAATGTAAATAAATTAGGAATTACTTCAGGATTCCCCCCCCCCAAGTGTTTTGATTACCAAAAATTAGAGTGGACAACATGTGTTTAATGAAATCTGTTTTTAAGAAAACAGTCATTATAATAAACTTTTCTGAATGAACTTTTCTTTAATGATCTTTAACTATATGTTCACAACATGAACATATTCTACAACTGTGTATTGTAGAAACATTTAACATCAGTCTAGCCGACTCTAATAATACCATAACAACCTACTGTGACCAACATTTGTGACATATAGCCAGGCACAACAGCATCCACTCTAAGATGTGCAACTGTCACATAAAAACTCATGCCAACGGAAGAAAGCGGCTATTGAGTAGCTGTCCACTGTTGTGACCACGATGCATGAAAGGATTAAAATCATGTGTAAAAAAAGCCTTTACATATAGGCCTGTGAAATCCTGTCTCTGGTCCTCATTCGTACCACCCTATCCCGTCACATTTATGTAGGCAAACATAAAAATCACTGACAATAACCAAAATATTTCATTATTGTTTACGAAAATAACACTCACCATAAATCCTAATTAAATCCTGATTATTTGTACACAAAATCCAACCCTTTTCCCCCTTAAAATAGAGTTTATTTAGTTTCATTAAGAAGTCAATAAGAAGTCCAACATAATGCTGAAAGTCGAGTTGTTTTTCTGTAATAACTTTTAATTGGCTGAAAATGTCTGCTTATCAAAAGTACTCTCCAATCAGAGATTACACAACATGGCGTAGGCCTTATAGAAGCCTTTGCCATCAAAAACTCAAAATCGGATTGGTTAAATTAACAGGTAAATATATACTGCATTAAATGATACAGGGCCAGCAAGCAAAATCCATTCTGAAGGTGTAGGCACAATTTAAAACCTGGATAAAATACATATAACTCTGGGGATGCCTGGGCATGCTCCTGATGAGGGGCGAATGTTCCCCCCATGTTTCCATGTGTACTGGTCTGTCTCCTGGTATCTGCTCCATGCTTTGGACACTGTGCTGACAGACACAGCAAACCTTCTTTCCACAGCTGGCATTGATGTGCCATCCTGAATAAGCTGCACT
>JAOUQT010023015.1:0-10170 GCA_025769995.1 Xyliphius kryptos
ATATCTAATAAGCCAATAACAATAGCTGCAACTCAATGCATTTAGGCACGTAGAGGAGGTCAAGACAACTTGCTAGAGTTCAAACTGATCATCAGAATGGGAAGAAAGATTTAACTTTGACATCTCTAGGGTTTACAGAGAATGCGCCGAAAAAGAGAAAATATCCAGTGAGCGGTAATTGTGTGGACGAGAATGCCTTGTTGTTGAGGGGTCAGAGGAGAATAGACAAACTGGTAGAGATTATAGAAAGGCAACAGTGACTCAAATAACCACTTGTTACAACCAAGGAATACAGAATACCACTGCTGAAAGCATGACATGAAGAATTAAGGGAGGTCTGAAAAGACGAAAGGGGCTCCAACCTTTTAGTAGCAAATTGTACCTAATAAAGTGGACAGTAAGTGTATATTTTGCAGTAAATTATGTACATGGTACAGCTCTAAAAAGACAAAAGGGGCTCCAACCTTTTAGTAGCAAGGTGTATATTGTGCTGTATGTTATGTGGTATATGGTATTCAATGTTGTGAGTGTGTGTGTGTGTGTGTGAGTGTGTGTGTGTGTGAGTGTGAGAGAGAGAGAGAGCCTGCACTTATTATAATGTACATTTCTGGATCTTTTGAGCAGCTATAGAACATTGAACTGTCCAGTTGCACTGGAGGATCAATTTGCTTTTCTCCCTTGTGGCTCTAACTGCATCTCGGATCATCCTCTGCAATGTGCAAACTTCTCACCAAACTGTTAACCTCAAACACCTCCTTCATATTCAATTTATTGTAAATTACTTTAACATAGTTACATCATCACCATTGAATGATTGTCATGATATAGCCTACATACAGGGGTTAGACAATGAAACTGACCACAATAATTTATTAGTATTGTTTAACGACATCCTCAGCACCAGTGTCTATTCTAATGACAGAAACACGGTCATACTCGTACACAAGTCTCATATCATACACAAGTTAATGATAATTTAGCATTTCTAATTTACCTAGCATGCATGTCTTTGGACTGTGGAAGGAAACCTGAGCACCGAGAGCAAACCCACGCAAACACGGGGAGAACATGCAAACTACACACAAGAAGCACAAGATGGATAATGCTTTCATCGGAATTTCTGCCCCATTCGAGCAAAATATGCTCGTTTTTGCAATAATTCACTCAATCAAAACAAATCATCAGATTTCCTGATGACTCAATTTTCTGAGTTTATGAGCCACATCTCTCTCCACACACTATGACCCTTTAATCTGCCACTCGCTGCCCAAGCAGATTGAAAGTCAAACCCGTCAACAACAGTTAATGCTCTGCAAAATCCATCTGCTTTTATTTCCACGTCTGTATCCTAGCACTGCTTCATCCCTCGCCGCCGATATGGGAAAATAATTAAAAATCTACCTTCCAGTTCCTGAGGTCTCCTCTGTTTCAATTCTGTAGGCCAAGCAGGAGATGGCATTAGGATTATAGCTTCCTATCTTCTCCTAGCGCTGGGGTTTTATGAAGCCGTTGATTCATCGTGTGTCGGAATGCCTGGAATAATGCGTTTTTCTGAACGATAAAACAAATCTTTTGATAGAACCCAAAGGATGTGTGGTGGGAAAACGGAACAGAGGGGAAAAAAAGACTTATCTCTAAGAGCAAGTTCCAATATAACCCCTCTTGATTCGGCAAACATCAGTTTGAAAGTAACGACGGCATAAACACTGCATATTGTGTACACAATCAATTTGGAATTTGTGGTGATTTTTTGTTTACTTGGAGATATGGAATAAATTTCAGTTAGGCTACTACAAGTACACAACAAAATGAAAAACTTTTAGTAAACATGGTAAACACAGAAAGGAAAAGTCACTACTGCTAGTGAAAAATGTTCTTCCTGTAATAATATAACCCCGCTTGGGGGTTATAGTGAAGCCGGTGCCCAGGAACAACCCTAGACAGTGCGTCACTCTATCATAGGGAGCACATACACAATCACAAACTATCAAGAAATTTAGAGACATAAATTAACCTACACTATATTTCCAACAGTATTCGCTAATCTGCCCTAACTCACATATGAGCCAATACATAGGGTTCAATATAACATCGGTACACCCTTTGCAGCTAATACAGCTTCAACTCTTCTGGCAAGTCTGTCCACAAGGTTTAGGACTGTGTTTATGGGACTTTTTGATCATTCTTCCAGAAGCGCATTCACACACTGATAGTAGATGAGAAGGCATGGCTCTCAGTCTTTGCTCCAATTCATAAGGTGTTATATTGGGTTAAGGTCAGGATTCTATGCAGGCCAGTCAATTTCATACACACCAGACTCTGTCATCCATGTCTTTATAGACCTTGCTGTGTGTACTGGTGCACAGTCATGTTGGAAGCGGAAGGAGCCAGCTCCAAACTGTCGCTCAAAGTTGGGATACTGGAATTGTCCAAAATGTCTGGGTATGCTAAAGCATTAATATACCTGTGGCCATGGAAGTGACTGGAACACCTAATTCCGATAATTTGGATAGGTGAGCAAATACTTTTGAAAATATAGTGCTTGCAGGTCTTTGGAATACTATACACTTAAATACTATATACTATACACTATGCACTATACACTTTGCCACCGTGCAGCCGGAAACCTTAACATAGAAATATTTACAATGAGAACTAATTTCTTAAGGTTATTTATTTTTACTTATTGTGCTCTAACTGAAGGTTAATACCTAGAAATGTGTAAAATGATGTTTAAATAGGGCTTCACCAATACCAATTTTTACCCTCCGACATGATATTCCGGTTTCTGGCTGAGAGTACGCTGTGCATGACACCGTCACTGCCGCTTCTCTTCCAATCTGTTTTCTCTCTCCTTTGTGCAACCTAAATCTACCATTTCCATCTGTACCGGGACCTTCTCTGAACCTCTACCATCCAGCTTATTGATTGAATAGTTTCCGCTAAACCAGCTATTGCATGCAGTGCTGCGCCTCTCCCGCTGTTAGCATTTAGCTTGTCAGCTTCAGGTGGTCTGGTTCAAGCCTGGTGGTCTGTCAGCTAACGTGGCTTCGTATTTGCCCTGCACATGCTACTTGCTTGTGGATGCTTACTATTGCTTTCGTGGAGCTGCATATAGTTATGAACTTTTCTGGAGATATGCTGCTTGTTCCCTACCACCCCACACTGTGAAATATTGCGCTGATGTTCATATTACATAATTCAGACCCAGGAAACACTGACTGCGTCGTGAAGGAGACTTAAGTGCTCTAGGCAAGATTCCTCGAGTCACGGTCTCGCAGCCCACTCACCAACCTTCATCATTACCCCGGCTTCTTAAGGTTGGACTATTTAACATCCGTTCTCTGACAGACAAAGCCACAATTCTCAAGGACTATGGACATTTCTTTGGCCATTCTGTGTTGTCCACGGAGCAACCTTTCTGTTGTAATGTTCAAGTTGTCTCTTCATTTGAATGTTTGGCTTTAAAAATTACTGGCTCACGCCCAGTTACTTTACTACTAATATAGCACCTACCTAAAAATTCAGTACCTGATTTTTTTCTGAACTCAGTGAAGTACTTATGGTCATTAGCTCACTTTCCCCGTCAATAATTGTGCTTGGGTATCTAAAGTGGGATTGTCAGTAAATTCTCTGGGCACTCTATCGGCCTATCTGATCATCTCTTTATTTCCTTCTGTGCCTTCTTTACACGCTCCCAAGTCCGGTCCCAAATTGCTTCGTACATAATAAAATTTCTCTGCTGTTGACCCCTCCTCCCTATCTTCTTAGGTTATCCCATTTTAATGATATCTGTTGCCTTCATTCTCTCAATAAGGCTGAACTATCCTATAATACAACACGGGCAAGCATTTTTGCCCGTTGACTCTGCTAATTTTAACTAATCATTTCTAAATCAAAGTCAAAGGGCTGATTTCTATTCTACTATGTGTCGACCTCACTGCCGCATTCAATACAATAAAATTTAATACATAGCATTCTTCTGTCCAGACTGTCCAATATGGGTCTTTCCGGGCTGGCACTAACATGGTTTAAATCCTACCTCTCTGACAGGCAACACTTTGTCCGGCTGGGGTGCCACATTTCAAAAAATGCATCCATATTTCAGGGTGTGCCTCAGGGCTCGGTCATTAGACCAGTGATATTTATATTATACATTTCTCCCTTGGGTGAAATTTTCAGATATCACAGGTTAAAATTCTATTGCTCTGCAGATGACACGCATACATACCTCAGCCTTAGGTCCTCTGATCTCTTTTATTCCTACTTCTCTTACTAGGTGTCTTCAAGATCTTATCCTATGGCTATGGCAAATTTCCTTCAATTAAACACAGATAAAACACAAACTTTTATACACTGGCACGAAAGATTCACTGTCCTCTTTCTTCTGCACTGTTCTTCTCATTGGAAACACTCCTGTTCTTCCTGCTGCTACTGCTTGCAATCTTGGCGTTACATTTGACCCATACCTAACTTTTCAGCCCTATATCCACTCTATCACACAGTTTGCTTCCTTGCACCTCTGTAACATTTCTGGTAATTGCCCCATGATTTTACCTCAGACAGCTGAGCTTTTGGTCCATGCATTTGTTACTTCTTAGCTGGACTATTGCAACTCACTTCTCTACAGTCTTCCTAACAAAACAATACTCTCGTCACAGCAGATTCAAATTGCTGCGGCTTGGATCCTCACATCCACTCACAAACATGAGCACATCACCCCTGTTCTAGAGCAGCTGCGCTGGCTCCCTGTATATAAGAGAATCCAGTATAAAATGCTATTCCTCACTTTCAAAGTCAATGGACTTTCTCTGGTCTACCTCTCCCACCTGCTGACCCCCTATGTCCCTGCGCTCATCGAGTCATTTGATGCTGGACTGCTGGCTATTCCTAGATTTAGGCTGTCCTCCTTGGGTGGCAGATCATTTAGTGTGGCTGACCCAACGCTGTGGAATTTTCTCCCACATTTTTTTTGCTCTGTCTCTTAACTTCCTCTCTTTAAATCTCTATTTAAACTCATCCCTTTAACTAACTATACTTTCTTTACCTTGCTGTATTGTATGTGCTTATTGTTCTTATTATTATATTATTATTATAAAAATTAACCGATGATCCAGTATCAGCCTATAATCCTAATATTTATGGAATTCCAAACTTGGAAAAAACTAGCACATTGGTATAATGATTTCACACTGACCCTAAAGCAGACCACCACAAGACTTGTGCGTAAATGGCATCAGAAAAACCTGGTTGCGTACCAAACAGCATGGAAGGAGAGTCTTGTTAACTATAGGAAAGCTCTTAGTGCTGCTAGAGCAAAATATTTTTCCTTGCTAATAGAAGAAAACAATAATATTAAACAACTTTCTTCTACTTAATTCTGATACAACTAAAGTACTGGTATTAGGACCACAGGCAGCTAGAAGTAAAGTACTGCTATATTATTGTTGTATATTGTTGTTAGTTATAAAATTATGTACTAGATGTACAGATTGCATCACATCACCAAAATGCAAAATATTCCCTTATAAGTCAAGGTTTCTTCATTACTTACTCAGGTAGGTTTTCCTTGCCACCGTTTGCCACCAAATGTTTTCTGTAAAGCTGCATTGGGACAATATCCACTGTTAAAAGCGGTTTATAAATACAATTGAATTGAAATTAATATTTTCTCTTTTTCAGACCATTCTCTGTAAACACTAGAGATGGTTGTGCCTGATTATTCAAGTGGATCAGTGGTTTATAAAATGCTCAGACCAGCCCTTCTGGAACCAACAACATGCCACATTCAAAGTCACTTAAATCACCTTTCTTCCTCAGTATGATACCCTGTTTGCACTTCAGCAATTAATATGGACCAACTACATGTCTTATATAATTGAGTTTCTTCTATGTGATTGGATGAGATATTTATGTTAACAACTGAACAGGTATAACTAATAAGGTGGGTGTTGAGTGTATATAAATTAACTTAAACAATTAGCTCAACCAATCGGTTAAAAATGTGGATTACCAATACTTATTTTAGCAAAAATGTAATGTTTTTCTTAAGATAACGTAGCATTTAGCTCTTTCCTCTAGAATCAGTAACCGTTTCCGGGTATCTACACTTTCTACTGCAGATTCGGATAATATGACTAAGTGCTGATACAGATACCCTAATCTGTATCTAACCTTTTTTTAGTGACTTCATAATGACATTAGGGAACAGACTCCGAATATTGTGGCAAACATTCTTCATATACAATCTGACTCATGCCTACTACAGCTTCTCCCTACAGCTTCAAGGCTTGCCCTTAAGGTCAAACACACCTGGCAATTAGTGACATCATAACGAGAGATGATACATCTGCAATCCGAGGTATTAGCTTATCCTACACGTAGTCAAGCCTATAAATGGTTCTCAAAGTAAAACAGCGACGTAAAATATTTAATTTTGATTACTGAGACATGTTTTTTTTTATAGGAAAACATATCTTAATAAATATTTGTGCTTGATTTCAGTAAAATATGGCGTCATGTCATCCGCGCTGATAGCGCGTTAAACACTGGTCTTGATAGATTGGTGATTCAGAGTGTTTCTGACATTTCAGGGGAGCAGCAGCAAATTACAGATGGAAGATTAATGGAATGAAAAACAGTATGATGTCTACACAATGCAGTGGAGAATAAGAGCTAGGTGTTAATTACGGCTTTATACATTTACGTAATGTATCAGCCTTGAAATAGGAAGTCTTGTAGCATTGATGATGAGATTTGGACATGAGGAATGTATTTTTTTTGAATGGAAGGCAGCACTGAAGGGATAGAATCTAAACTCAAAAAAATAGAGATAGTGGCTAAAATCAATTCTCATAAGTTCTCATCCACTGGCTATTTTTTACAAACCTGTATCAGGTCCAGCATCTAATTCTGATGCTTTCCAAATCATGGTTCAGTAAAAAGAAGTATAGCATTGCGGCGAGACATTTTTCAGAGGCATTGCAAACTAATACGAAGCTTTATTTTATTAGGAACACCTAACTAATTACCGTTTCCACCATTTAGAATAAATGCAGCACATAGACATCAACGAACAGACTCCAAAAGTGGCGAACATCCTTTATCGGCAAGTATAAACTGGAAAATAATGAATGAAAAGTAATTAATTTAATTAAATTGATGTACATTTGTACAGTATTGTATGTACTTTACCTGCAACCATTATATTCGTCTTGCCAGTATAATAATAGTTTTATTCAAATACAAAATCAAAGATATTGACACAGTTGTGTGTTATGAGTACTATATAAAAAACTTTATAAAAACACTTAAAGTGGTTTGAAAGTCTGAAAGCTGAGACTATATTTATCCTGATAGCCAGCTGTGGCACTGTAGCAAATGTTCAAGTCAGACTGAAATGCATTGTAGGCGACTTCCATTTGATTTGCTAACCAGAGCCAATTCTAAAACATCACACATAATATTTCCATCCTACTGATCTCAGTGCCAAACACTAGCTTCATCAATGGTTTACATCAGAGCCTCGGGGCATCAATAAATCAATTCCACACAAGCTCTTATGCACCACATTGCCAAACCTCAGGTCGATCAGTACAACACGTCAACCATCAGAGAAACCATCAGTTTGACATACAAAGCAAAGACCTGGATACGTATGTGAATGATTTAATACCCAGGAGAAACCCAAGCCAACACAGTAAACAATCTTTTATGACCTCTACTGCAGGACATGTTATTGCTGATTAAAGACAAGTTGCAAATGGAGCTTTTATTTGAGAATTATAATCCAGGTCCATAGCTGTTGTGACATTACACAATAAGGAGAACATGAATGAAGGTCATAATTAACACCCTACAAAATCCTAACTCGTTCAACAGACTGATGTGTCATTTTCTGTGGCCCCTATTGACTTAATGTCATGGATATTGGTGAATATATAAATAATTTTATAGTGATGCAGGATCTGAAATATCAAAATTGATGATTAGGCAGATCCTGCGATAATTATATTTGTTGTGGCTCCCCTTGTATGGAGGTTCAAGACATTTGGTGTGCACATAATATAAGAATGTAATGGTGATGCAGTGTGTGGATTTTTATGCTGTTGGACAAGGAATATAGAAAATATTTGCTCCAGTCATTCTGTAGATGAAGCTAATCCAAAAATGTATTCTAGTTATGGTAAGACATCTCTGCTTTGCCCTAAATGTCATTTGAGCCTACACCATATTAACTGGGAGATTTTCTCTAAGAACACATATGAAAACTTAAGCTGATAAAACATAAAACCCTTCATACAACACGGACGCCCATTGCTTCTTCTAAAGTGCACTGTATTAAATTTAATAACAGGAAGGCTAGGAAGATACTCATTATTTGTTCACATGTTTGTGTAGAAAATAGGCTGCGTCATGAACGTAACTGTGTGCATACTTGCCTATTAGCTAGGCTAAAAAATAATAATACATTCAATTTATATAGCACATTTCAAGATACCCAAGGACGCTTCACATCAAAAAATAAATGCATAAACCAATTCAAGAGAAGGCATGGTATTGGAATCTTTCACTCAGGGTCAGATTATTGAACACTGACCATATAGAACTTTCAGGTTTACGAAATGAAATAAACAAGGCTACACATGAGAAGATTGCACCTTGGATTATGCTACGATTCTGGTGGAAAAAAATCAACAAGAGCAGCGCATACTTGTCATGGTGCGATAGAATGATCTCAAGATGCTGGTTGTTGATTTACACAATTTCTCTTCAAAGCAATCTGCCATTTTTAGGAAGCTAAGTGCCTGCACATGTTTTTTTTTGTGTATTGCACCATTTCGTGCATCGAAACCTAAAGGTTAATTGGTGTCTCTAAATTGGCCCTTAATTTGTGAATGTGTTTGTCACTGTGTGTGCATTGTCTAGTGTTGTTCCTTGCCTTGTGCCCAGATTTGCCAGGTGGGCACCTACTGGCCCACAACCCTATGTGGATTATGCGGAATATGATGAATAAATAAATGAATAGTCTTCAGGAGTATTCACACTAACTGATTATGATTTGTTTGAGTAACATACATGGCACAAATCTGGCATTTAGTCAATATCATGTGACAGAAACCTTGCCATGTTTCATATATTGCATCGTGTCCATGTTTTTAAGATGCGTGTTTTGTGGCTTTATGATACATAATTTCAGTATGGACACTAAATAATTGTATGAAACATTTTTATGCAAACCAACATGTGGTAAAGTGCAGAATTTTACACCAAAAGATGAAAAGTAAGCTTCTGGCTGTGTTAGGTCTCCCCACTGTGAATGTTATGACTTTCACTGGCAGTTATAATACGTGTGGGAGAAACACAGGGCTAACATTAACATGCTAGCAAATCAACAGGTTTAATGTGAAATTGTCTGAAAATGTGAGAAAAACAAGAGTCTAGTGATTATTCTGCCATTACGTGACTCAAGTTTCAAATGCAACAGACAGTCAAATGAGTGCTACCAGTGAAGCAGCTGTGTGAAGAGACCAAAGTCATGTTTAGGATGTATATCACTGTGTTCTTGTTAAATAAATGACACAAAATCTCAACAGGAGTCTAAAATGGGGTGGCTCAGTAGTGAAGTGGGGTATTGTTGTTGCCTCACAGAAAGAAGGATCCGGATTCAATCCATGGGTGGGACAACTCTGGAAATTTGTGTGTGGATTTCTCCCTGTGTTCGTGCAGATTTTTTCTGGGTGCTTCGGTTTCCTCCCACATTTCATGTATGGAAATGCATGCTAGGTTAATTGGTGTCTCTAAAGTGGTCTTAGTGTGTAAATGTGTATAAGTGTGTTTGTGAGGTTACACGCTGATGTTGGATGAGATGGCCTGGCTCTCAATCTCCGCTCTAATTCATCCAAAGGATGTTATATCAGGTTAAGGTCAGGACTCTGTGCAAGGCCAGTCAAGTTCATCCACACCAGACTTTGTCATCCATGTCTTAATGGACCTTGTTTTGTGCATTGGTGCACAGTCATGTTTGTAGAGGAAGGGGCCAGCTCCAAATTGTTGAGCATAGAATAGTCCTAAATGTCTTCGTATACTAAAGCATTCATACAGCTGTTCCAGTCACTTCGATGGCCACAGCTGTATGAATACCAAAGCATTCATACAGCTGTGGCCATC
>JAOUQT010023026.1:0-11715 GCA_025769995.1 Xyliphius kryptos
TTAGGTGCCTTGCTCAAGGGCACTTCAGCCATAGTACTTGGTGGGACTGGGAACCGAACCGGTGACCTTTAGGTTGCAAGGCTGGTTTCCTAACCGCAAGCCTACAACTGCCCCAAAAGTACTCTCCAATCCAAGAGCGTGAATACACTGACAATGTTAGCTTCCTAAAAGGACCTAAAATCAAAGTCAAAATCTGATTTGTTTAAAGCAACAGGCAGATCTACAATGATTTATTGCTACAGGGCCATTTGGACTTATTTAATAAGTATTCATGGACAAAATATATTTAACATCAGTCTGTGATGCGGATATTTTTAAGCCTTCAGGGAAGCCTTTGAAGGCCCTGATGACTCCCACTGATTGTGTACCTGCCTGGTGGTGTTCTAGTATTATGTGTCAGCCCAGGAAAATCATCCAGTCTTTTTACTGTTAAACACTATGACAAACCATGAGTTGCTGTTTCATGACCTTTCTGTTTAAAGGATTTTGCTGTATGCCAAAAGTACAAATGAGGACCGGAAACAGGATATCACAGTCTCAGGAATTCATTAAAACACAACAAGTGTTGACCAATGGTAATTGCCTCTAGCATTCCAGCAGCTCATAGTCAATCTCTGCGGCTTAATAAACGCACACACATTAATGAGGCGGAGCAGCGTATCTGTAATCAAAATCCTTGGTCTCCATCTGTGATGCAACAACTCATATACTACATTTTTTGTATAATAAGATGTTTTTATAGCCATTAAATAGTTATTGACAGCTGGATCAATTCATTACTATATGATTCATAGCTTGTTTCTATGCATGTGCTAAGCCCGTTAAGCCCGTGGACAGGCTTGAGCACAACCAGCAACCTTAAGATCAGAACTTTAGAAACAAAAAAGGAAGATTAAATACAGACAAAAGTGTGCTGGGTTGCATTATCGCTGTGGAATAACAAACTAATGACACAGACATTTCATAATGACCCCATAAATCTGTTGGTAAAAGGGTTTAATAATGACTGATAAATAACAGTACAAAAAAAGCATGATAACACAATTTTAGAAAAGCTTGGTAACACTTTCCATATATCCGGTATCCATAATACATAATTAACACATTATAAAGCTGTAGAAAGTATTCATAAGGCTTTTTAATAGTTGTCATAAGCCTTTGTTAATGTCCATAGATGTACATAATCACAATAATGAAGTATTGTAAGGCTTCATAGCACATTTTTTATAACGCAAAGTTTTAGATTTGTATGATTTTTACACATTCACACAAAACATAACTTTTATTAAAATCTGTAAAGGGCATTTATAATCTTTATAGGTCATCATGATGTCTTTCATAAACAGTTATTAGAATTGAAAATTTTAGGGAAGGCATTTAAAAAAAATGGTAATAAACAGTTAAAAAAAAACATTTTATAATGCATTTTGTCAGATTGTGTAATAAAGCCTTATTGCATATTCTTATAACACTCCATGAGTGTGATTATGAACATCTATTCACATTAACAGAGGCTTATGGCAAGGGGTATAAAGCATTAGGAATACTTCATAATAGCTTTATGAATTTGTTTTTTTATTGCATTGTGAACACCAGATCCATTAAAAGTGTTAAAAAACATTTGTAGGTGCTTTACTAAAGTGAAAAGTAAACAAAAGTAATAAAAAAAGAAGAGTAATAAAGGTTTGTAAGCATTTATAAATTATTTTCCGTTAGGACACACCCAAACACCATTTTGTAGTGTTATATACGCAGTAAATTAAGTAGACTAAATTGTGAAATAAATATAAAAGCGTTTTAAATTTAACTTAATAGCATGTGTTTTACTTACAGTGCAGTTTATTCATAAGAAATATATCGAATACCTTTATGTTACGATTTTAAAATAAACCTCATTGAGAGATTTAAAAGATTGTTTGTTACATTTTTACACAGGTGTTTCTGCAGTTTTCATGGGTTTCAAAGCGATTGTTGTTGCCTTGGCAGCCTCCGTACCAGAACTGAGCACAGGCATTGGCGACTGAGTCATAGTACCACTTGAGCTCATAGTTTCGGCATGGACCAGAATCCAAATTCTGAAGGCAGACTAAAGGAACAAATGCAAATGTTACTGAACATAGATTTTAATTAGTATTAAAGCAATAAAGGCTCACGAGTATGTGAATTATTGTGAATAAATCTCCAGAAAGAGGTGTTGTCAGGCACAATGCTAAGCGGAGTGCCATTACATATCTTTCCCGTGATTTATTTACAATAATACACAACATCGAGGAAAAAAAACATGGTTTGCTTCATAAATGTGTTAATTAAAAGCAAAATTGTTAATAAATTGGTCTTTCGCAATATAATCTACTCTGTTTTTTTAAAGTGATCACTGAGTAACAGGCTTCCAATTTCTCTTAACAATCAAAACTGCCATCTAGAGGCCAAATTACAAAACGTAGTTTATAAAAAACATCAGGAAAATAATGTATTGTATTTCCTGCATTAATACGAATGTGAAGCAGTCAGAGTTGTATAATGTCACGGCTAGACAAACGGCTCAGCCAATCAGATTTAAGGACTGGGACTACTAATTCCTTTAACCACTAACTTTTTGTCAAAGGTTTAGGTTAAGCCTTTCTCATTCCATCAGCATAATTTTGTTTCTGGGGGGAAAAAAAAAAAAAAAAAAAAAAAAAAAAAAAAAAAAAAAATATCAAAGGCCATAAGAATTTATTTATGTTTAAACCTTTGCATAGAGTCCAGCACTTTGCTTTCTGTTTGTAAAGATTTGACAACACCTTGTAATTAGATAGAATTAATAAAATTAAAAAAAAAAATAGAAGGAAAAAAACAAACCTTTACTTTAAATATTGTGGTAAAGTTTTTACCTGACTCATAGTCAAGGGGTAGTATTACAATCTGTGATGTAAAGTCTTTTGTTAGATTACGCAAACTATTCAGCGCTGTCTTTCTGTCGTCTAGCTCATCTGGAGCCTGGGTCATCACCACTGGAGCTTCAGTCTGAAGGATGGTAAAGATATTCAAACCTTTAACCTTAAGTATAAACCTTAAGTATGTGTTATTGTCAGGAATAGACAGGAATTACACCAGTGGTGGGTCCTGCATTTCATAACAAGGCTTTCAGTAATGCTCTGTGAATCAATCCACTTGTCAATAACTATTTTATGGCTAAAAAATCATATTGCTAAAATGTCGGTACTGAGCCAATTCTTGTGCAGCCATACTAAAGTCACCAACTATAATCTCATAATGCAATATTAAATAGGAAAATAACTCCTACCAAAAATCCTTATTAAATCCTTTTGTACACAATATCCTTTTTTCCCTTCCCTAAGAGTTAAATTAAAATGTCCTTATATATTGCCATCAAAGCTATATGATAAATGACAAAATATATTTCTGACATTTGTTTTAATTCGCTTAAAATGCCAGACCGAGGCAGTACACTCTGACTATCCAATCATAGGGTTTGAATATGCTGACCAAAAGCACATCTGTTAGAGGGTTTTGTTGTCACCAATTTGAGGGCTTTGTTGTTCATTTGTTTGACACTTACTTCATGCTTCCAGGCTTAAGTATGACGCTGACATCATTACCTGTTTGGTGTTTTCATTAGTGGATGTTTCCGGACCTGCAGATCTTAGATCTTCATCCTCACAGATTCGACTGAGTAATGTATTTTCCAAGGCTGAAAAAAACATGTTAAATGAAAAATATGCATTAGATTTTAATTGGTTTATTTAGACAAAAATGTGAAGAATATCTGAGAGAAAAAAGTATTTTGTGTACAATGAAAATACGAGTTTGGATTTTTTCTAAAGGCACCCAAGGCTGCAATACCATTATGCAAAATGCATCACCAGCCAAACAACACTTTAAAGACAAGTTTTTTGTTGTCGTTTTTTTTTTTTTAAATAAGTCAGGAACAAATTTTTTGTAAAGTACAAATTAGTGTTGGGTTACCAAAACACCCAAATCTTTGATGCTGACAGAGGCTGATGAAAAATTGAACGATACACATCAAAACACACAGTGATGTACAAAATCTTGAGTTTATGGCGATTTGGGTGCTTATATCATGGTTAGGTGTTCAGCTTATTTACAGTTTAGGTGTTTAGGAGAACGTATCTGTGCCATGATTATTATATGTGCTATGCTTCACAACATTGCAGTTACTGCTGGCATAAGCTTTCCGGATGCCTGATCTGTTATTGGAATTGTAAGCAGGGATGTTAGGTGCTGTATCCTTGTCTCCAATTTCTTCTTTGTTGGTGGCTTGTACTATGCTTAGGAAAAGAGTGTAATTACATTTTTTTCCCATCAAGCATCTAAGTTCGCTTTCAGAAAATTTTATCTTGCGCTGTCGGCTTACCATGCTTCTGAATGAATGAATGAATGAATGAATGGTTGAAAATTGGTTTTCTGCTTTTGATAACAGTAGGCTAATATGAATATGATTTGTTGTGTATGTACTGTAGTTTTAAAAATATTTTCAGATTTAATTGTTTGATTTTTGTGCCATAATATTTATAAATATTTATGAACACATGCCAATTTTCAGTTTTTTTATTTCCACAAATTTTTAATATATATATATTTTTTTTATTTTACTTCTAACAATTTGCCTTTTTTGTGCAGCTGCATCACATACAATTCTAATAAAAAAAATAATACATACACGTTGTAATTTATTACAATAGGTAAAAATTCAAGGGGTGAATACTTTTGCAAGGTATTATATGTATATTAATTTAAATAACTTTAGATGTACTAAAACATAGCAAATTTTTTAATATAGTTGTACATACACGAAAGATCCATGAAGGCATCAATGAGGTAGACGTGCTGGGCATGTGGCTCGGATGCGATGTCGTTTATCTCACTCTGAAATTGTGCATAATGAGGGTTTTCACGATTCATAACACCTATTACAAACAATTCTATTGCAGCCAACTGTGCTTCCTTTGCTGCAACCCTTAGCCTTGCTGTGTCCCGTCTGTCTGTCTCACAATCCGTGAACAATAGTGCCACCTTCTTCACGCCATGCCTTGCTGACTTGAAAAGTTCCATAGCACGGTAAATGGCATCGCCTGTAAATGTTCCTTCACCCAAGTAAGGCATGTTGCGCACTGCAGCTTTAATGGTGGTGAGGTCATTTAGTTGCTGAAGGCCCACCACCACCTTACTGATGTGACTGTACACCACAACACCTGTACGCACAGCCCCACGACTCACTGCCACTTGGTCCAACAGAGTGTTCACAAAGTCCTTCAGCAGCTCAAAATTTTCAGGCCCTACACTCTCTGAGCTGTCAATCACAAATACAAGCTCCATTGGCATTTCGCTGCACCTCAGTCCACAACCTGAAAGTAACAACCCAAACACACAAATGCATAAATTATTGCTTCCAACAAATACAGCATAGAATGTTGTAATTGTATGAACAGTACAGTGACAACTACTACAAAAATTTACATAAATCTGATATTTAAAATGCATTATTAACACATTCATAAAGCTTTATCACATATTCATAAAGTTTTATAACAATTGTCATAAGCCTTTGTTACTGTACATAGATGTTTATAATCACAGTCATAAAGTGTTACAAAATTACATAAGCTTTATAACTCAGTGAATTTATATAATGCATTATAGTATAAACTCAGGATTTTGTGTATATTTAGACATTCTTACTTTAAACTTAATGAATTTGCTTTACCTATAGTCTGTAAAAAGCATTTATAATCCGTTATTACTTATTATGTAGCTAAATTATCGTAATCTTTTTATTAAAATAATAAACATCAACAATTTACCCAATACCTGTAAAGAGAGCTTAAAGGCTTTCATAAACTGTTATAAGCACTAATATTTCTATGACTTATGACTTTTCTAATTAGTTAAAATAAATACAGTAATAATCTGGAGACAACTTCTGTGATATGGGATTTTTTAAGAGCAGACAAAAACATTTAAACTCACCAACATTGTGTATGGTATTAGGCCTAAGGAATACTAATTGTTCCTTTTATTTTTAAAATTAAATTGATGTTACCACATATTTCTCTGATTATCCTGATCACGTCTTCTCTCTGTAACAGAAATCGAACTAATAAACCTGTACTTAAACAGAATCAATAAGAAATATGTATAATTTATTAAACGTAACACTTACCGATAGACCAGGATCACCTTTTTCTCCAGTTATTCCCTTTCAAATAAAAAAAAAATCATTAAAAAAACATTAATAAAAAAGAACATTTTAATTACCTTGGCTATGACATTATTAAATAAAGCTTACATTTTTAATTTATGATTTTATCATAAATTTTTAAAACATTGATTATACCGCTGGTCCTGTTCGACCCAGTGCTCCCTGAATTCCTGTCTCTCCTTTTTTCCCTTTTTCACCAGGTAAACCTCGATCCCCCTAAAAACAGTATGAATATATATTTTAAAACAAAGTATTTGCCTTTGTAGTGACCCACTAACTACCATTAAAACATTACCCATTAAAATACCAAAATAGGAAGTTGTAGAATATATGCTCAATTGGCATTCTTGGAAAAATAAAAATTAAACAAAAAGTTAAAATATTCAAATAAAAATATTGGGTTTGTTATACACTGTACAAGTTTACAAAAAGCATTTACAAAATATGATTTTAAGAAGGTTTTCTTTTTGTGAAAGTGTAAGCTCAGATTTAATAGTGGTCAAGGTAGACTGTCCTGTTATTATTAGTACAATTATTTGCAAGAGTGCTTATTGGGCTAATGGTTAATGATTGATGTGAGCTAATGAGAACCACTAGCAAACCAACTGAAATGTTGATAAACTAGTGTCACAATTTGGACACCTAAATGAAAGTCCAACGGTAAGAATGGTTTTTTATTACACAGATGATATGGAACAAGCACACGCACAAGCAGACATGACGCAACTCATATGACTTAACGGGCAGGACCAGGAGAGATGAAAATATATAACAAGTCCAAAACAAGGATTAATTAACTAATTAACACAAAGCACAAATCACACAAAATGCAAACGTCCACGTGACTCCCATGACAGCCATCTGCAAAGCCGCCATATTGGATTCAACTTTATTTTTTTTAATGGGAAGGGGGTCATGTGACATATCAAACACAGATAATTGCACAAGAAAAACAAGTGTTCTCATTTTTAACGTAGCTTTATTTATTATTGAGTTATTGACACGATTTTCTTTTTACACTCCTAGCACGCTGAGAGCAATACCGTAAAAGAAATGCTACCACAGGCTTTCTGTATGCATTGTTATAGGTGCTCCACATCCTGGATCTTCATGGAGTACACCATAGCCTTAATCAAGAGTGGGAGAAGAAAATTACGTTGCCTATTGTTTTTCTTGTGTAATTCTCTGTGTTTGATATGTCACATGATCCACTTCCTGTTGAAAAAAGTAAAGTTAAATCCAAAGTCTTTGCAGATGGCTGCCATGGGCGTCACCCAGCCTCAAATGTTTTGATAACAGCAAAAAATTCCATGTTATCAAGGTGTATCCACACTTATGTCCCACCCTGTAGATTAATAAATAAAAAAGTAATACTTTAACGTCGCTAACGGACCAGACGTTGTATTCTTCGTTTGTGGAAATCTCCCAATCCTCCTCTAATCTCAATTTAGCTTGGGGACATTTTACAAGTACTAAAAATGGAAAAGATCTTGGCCGTCTTACATATTATGTAACCAAATACATGTGATCCTTTTATTGAGATAAAATATAAAGATACGGCCGGATTAAGTACTTTTAATGGAAGCTTTTTCTTTTATCTAAAAAACTTTGTCCTCTCTTTTTCTCTCTCTCTCTTCCATCATTCTGAAATGGAAGGGCATTAGAAAGTAACACGTCTTTGATGTACTGTATTTTTCGGAAGGGGGGGGAGGGAGATTATTATTACTAGAAAATACCTTCTCTCCTGGAAAACCATCTCCTGGGACTCCTCTTGGGCCTGGTGGGCCTTGAAATCCTGGTTCACCCTATATATTAAGCAGAATGTTTAGAAATCTGTATGCTTTATATAATTAACAATGTTAAAAAAATAAATTAAAAATTTTTTTTTTTTTAAATTGTCTGTGGAAAATTTCTCTGCATGCAATTTACCATCTGGTAACACAGAGAGGAGACGAGTTTCTATAATTTAAAAAAATACTTTTCAAAAAATGATAGTCCTCATAAAACAGCTATTCTTTACTAAAACAAAGCTCACTATCGTAATCAGTTCTCTGATATCAAGTGTAGAGATCCACCTATGGGGAGGGACATCCAGACCTTATCAAACCATTCAATTGCACCAAATCTGGCTTGACAAACAGGAGCTCGCATCCAGTGCTTGGCGTCCGGCTTTCACTAAACTGTCCATAGCAGAACCCAACCAGTTGGATCAACCTCTGCTGGTTTTATGAGCCTACCCACAGGTGGATCTCAAAAGGAGGGGATGAAAGAGAACTACAGTTCAACATATTTACAACCTGAAAAGCCAAACAATTAGTCTCGGTTGTATCTTTTGTGGTTTTAATGTGCAAGTTATTGTGTGAGTCTCATTTTATGTCTGTGGGTTTAACAAATCGCATGTTTTATAATTTACTATTCGGCATGTGTTTTTTTTTTTTGTTTTTTTTTCTGAATCTTTTATTTATGCAACATTATGCATTTTATTGCCCTTTTTTATTAGCATTTTCTTATTTTCTCTCCAATTTCATATTTCCCTCTTTGACGTGTGTAACCGAACACTTGGTTGTAGGAAAATGTATTCTGTTTGTTTTGGCCTCTGTATATTGCAGCAACTGGTCATTTTGAAATTTGCTGTGTAAAAAGCCATGTCACAAGTGCTGTATCCATAACATGAATGGCCAGCCTGTAAATTATATTCCCATCCTCTGTCCCCAATGATCTCAATCAGTTCCTTTTTTTAATTTAGAGAGCTATTCACCAGACTATTTGGACAATTTGTTACGACAGATTGAATCTTTTCTATTACTTTTATGTATGATTAAGGCATTTTTGCCAATTATTTTGATTGTTTCATATATTTATTTATGTTGTATTATTGTTTATGGTGTATTCTAGTATAGAGGGATCCTAGATAAAGAAAACTTGTTGCCAACACTTTACATAATTCCAAACATTTATAAAGCATTCATGTTTTATAATACTCGTCATAAGCCTTTGTTAATTTCCAGAGATGTACATTACACTCAAAGTTATGTTCATAACATTCCATAATGCTTAAATCACACAATGATAAACTGACATAATATATTTTAACAGTTCCTTATCCTATTCGAGAGAGCAGTGAAAAACCTTATAATTATTAATTGCTGTTCCTGAAAATGACTGTTTAAAAAACGTTTATAAGCTCTTTTACAGCCATGGCGTAAGGTGTCACTAATTACCTTTTTAAAAGAGGCTGCATACACAGTAGTACATAATGACTTATAAAAGCTAATTAATGCTTCAAGTAAAGTGTAATTATCTAGTTTTAAATACAAATATCTTAAAATCCAAAGAATTAAAAGTTTAAATAAGTTCATAATATAATGCACTGTCACTTTGTATTTTAAAGCCTGATAAATTTTTATGACAATTTATGATTATAAATATCAACATCTATGGACATTAACAAAGGCTTATAAGGAATGTTCTAAAGCATTTTAAATGCATTATAAAGCTTAATGTATACACTTAAAGTATCATGAATACCGGCATCATAGACGGTGTTACAGGTAGTTTTTAATATAATTTCATACTGTTTTGTGATATTGTTAAAGAAGACATTTGATTTTTAAACATTTTTATCTCAAGTCTGATTAAATACTTGTTTAATGCATGCTCTCTTTCTCTCTGAAATGGTAAATAATTGTCTCTCCATCTTTCCCATAAGGTTCATATAGTTTTTTGTACCATGGGTTTTGTAACCATGTGTGACAAAAGGAAGATCAAATCCATCGGCCATGGACTTATTAGAAGTAATTAACGCACCCGATGCTTAATGAATGTGTGCAGCTGTAACATCGCATGTAGCAGGGAGAGAGATCAATGGAACAACAGAAGCAGAACTTTATGCAATTACATCGATCAACAGTTACATGTTAAATGTACTTTTGACTATTCTGTGTTTAAATAAATGCAGTAAATACAGTTCTCATTGGTCCCCATTACATTTGGTGCCGAAACGTTGAGGACGCATGTGGTCAATGCCTTGTTGCCAGAAAGTCTTGTTGCTCCATTGAATCCCCGCAGCAGGAAAGATTACAGTTTATAAAGGCTGCACACATTCATCAGTCAGGCCAGTTAATCATTTCCGAAGAACATCCCAGACGGCGCCACCTTTTCTTACCCAGCACTGCTGCACTTCCATCACACCCTGCTTTAAGACAATGTTCTCTCGCGTATAAAACTGGCAACTCATGAGATGTGTATAACATTAAACTTGATGGCACTGACTTACCTTTGAACCCTGAATCCCTTCACCAGATGGACCAGGAGAACCAGGAGTTCCTGTGTGACCTGTACCACCCTAAAATACAAAAAATTAAGGCATGAATAAGATAAATTCATTTATTTTTAACTCTTCTAAAAGACTGACCTTTGGTCCTATAAGCCCTATTCCAGGTGAACCAGACAGTCCAGGAACTCCAGGTAAGCCTCTGTCCCCCTGTCGATGAAATACATTGCTGTTGTCAAAAAAATGTTTATGGGGTTATTAAGAATATCTTTGTTACCTTTAATCCTGGTAAGCCTATTCCTTGTGGCCCTGTTTCCCCTGGTTCTCCTGGCAAACCCGGAAGTCCCTTTTACAGATTTAAAAATATATATATTTAATTTTAAACATATTTCAACTTTTTTGCTAAAAGTATGTGGAAACCTTAGGAGGTTTTATTAATGCTATATTTATAGTCACTTGCTTTTTCATAGCAATCATTTTATGTATATATATATATAAAAAAGCGCTGCAGAGCTGCAATGATTGTGGATTAGTTGCAAAGAATAAGCCCACAGTTTAAATTACAACCAGGGCCATGAAAAAGTAGTTTCAAAAGCATTTACAAAAATATTGTGCATAAATAGTGTGAAAAATAATAAAAGGTGAAGAGTAATAAGGTTTGAATTTAGGGTACTGTATAAGCTTGTCCTACATGGTGGGTGTCTAAGATCCACAAGTGTTATTAAACACAGACCAAGGCTGTTATTGTTGCCAAAAGATTGTCAATTTTGGCCAATTTTCTTAAATCATGCCAAATATTCTGACGTAGATTGTATATATGCTATAGTTTAATTATTCATCTGTCCAAATAATTAAATTCAGATGTATAAAACCAAGCATCCAAGTATGCAGTCCGCTTCAGCAAACATTTGTGAAAAAATTTCCCATTTTCAAACTTCAGACCAGTGTGTAAAGAGCTTGCATTATAAGGCAGCTGCCTTCATGCATTTTATCACCAAGCATCATGCAAAGCAATTTTTCAAAACAAAATCCTGCCCATAGGTTTACAAAAGATCGCAAAACTATACGCTTACTTAATTTTATACCTTTAATTTATAGTGTTTAAATACTTACCTGAGGTCCAGGAATACCTTCTCCTTTAAACCCTGGTGGTCCAACAGGTCCAGGTATTCCTTTCTCACCCTAAAAAATAGTAACCTCAACATAAAATTCACATTCA
>JAOUQT010023036.1:0-11715 GCA_025769995.1 Xyliphius kryptos
TGAGCCTCATTTGAACTTGTCTTGAGGAATTTCCACTGAAGTTGGATCAGCCTGTCATTTGATTTTGAGTAGGATTTTAAATCCAGACCTCCATGGAAAAATCATTTTGATTTCCATTTTAATAATTTTGATGGGATTTTGTTCTCAACGCATTCCACTATCTCCTACATAAAGATTTTCAACTGAAATATTTTATTCATTGAGACCTTGGATGTGATATTATAGTGTTCCCTTTAGTTTCTCGAGCAGTGAATACATATATATTTTGTATAGGATATATAAGAATATATATCTATACTATTAATTTTATTTAATTCTATAAAGTGGATATTAATAAACGTCTAATGAGGGAACAGGGCAGGGAAACACCGTTTATAGTTTATAGTCCCACAGCAGCCTGTAACCTCAACACATTCAATAGGCTATTTGTGTGTTAGCGTGCACACACACCCTATGTCTAACAGCATGTAGCTTCCTCTCTCTGTCTGTTTTCTCTATTGTGCACGGTAAAAATACACCGAGAACCAAAAAAAATGTCCACAATGACAAGACAGTGGTTAGCACTGAGGTTACCAGAGTTTAACAGCAATTTACAATTTTAATGGCACCCTGTAATGTAAATATTACAATTAGTTGTTAATATTTTAGGAACAATCACAGCGCAACTATGTCACGCATGGTTCCTATGTGAGAAAAGGGTCTGCTTTGAAAAAGTTCTAAGAAGTATAATTGTCCATTGTTCCCCGCAGTGCAAATGCACCAACAAGAAGGTACTTCCTCCAACAGGTCAAAGCACTTTGATAAGTTCCTGAGGTACAAAGGTTTTTAATAAGATGTTTCCAGTCAAGTCCATTTGATGTACACTCACCGGCCAATTTATTAGGAACAGCTCATTGGGTCTCCACTTATCATATAGATGGACTTTGTAGTTCTACAATTCCATTCTGCAGTCCATCTGTTTCTCTTCACACTTTGTTCATCCCCATTACTCTGGTCTTTGATGATCAGGACCCCCACAGAGCAGGTATTATAAGGGTGGTAGATGATGGCACCTGTATGTTCTGATTGGTGTAAGGTTCTCAGTCCAGCAGCACTGCTGTGTCTGATCCACTCGTAACAGCACACACACACTAACACACCACCACCATGCCAGCATCACTGCAGTACTGAGAACCATCCATCACCCTAATACCTCCTCTGTGGGGTTCCAGAGAAGATACTAAAGCAGACTAACAAAGTATGTAAAAAAAACAGATGGACTACAGAATGGAATTGTAGAACTACAAAGTCCATCTATATGATCAGTGGAATGGAAAAAAACAGCCTGTAAGTGTACAACTGAGGAGGTAAGTGTATAAAGTATTTTTAAAAGCAAACATTTATTCATTATCTTCCGCTTAATCCTCTACGAGTTCTCCATGCTCATCCAGGGGAGAATATTTCCAAAATTCAATAGCCAATCCATCGTTGTGCACATAATTAATCACACAGACACATGCCCGCACATACACACAGACTATATGGGGCAAGTAAGAGCTGTCAATTTTACCTTGAATCCTTGTTTTTGGACTGTGGGAGGGAAGGAAACCCACGTGGACACGGCGAGAACATGGAAACTCAATCCAGATCAGGATTTGAAACTGGTCGACGTGCCATTGCTGTTGTCAAACTATGTGAAAGAACCCTCAGACAGTTTTAAAAGACCATTTCCTAAAACAACATTGCAAATAATTAAGGTATTTCACCATCTATCATTGAAATCTCAGTCTGAGGATGGCGAGGCCGATGTACGTGACCTTTAAGCCATCAGATGGGAATTGCATAAGAAAACATTACGCCAATGTGACAAATATTGCTAAAGGGCTCCCAACCAAGGCATTGCAGAACTAGCATGAAACTCGGTTATACATCAGTCCTGTGACTAAACGCTGCCTTCTCAAATCCCTCGCTCAAAAACTGTCGAAACAAATGTTGTGGTCAGATGAGTCTAAATTTAAATCATGATCTCATTACCCCTTTTGCACCTTAATCCAAGTCTGAATTTCTTTAGCTGTATTAGCGGAACTTTATTCTGCCAGCTATCTAGGATAAATTTGATTGATCCTATTTGCAAACAAATTCTAGTGTCATTTTTAAGTTCAAGTCCAGGATTTTTTAAACATTGCAAACAGCGTTTCAAGTTTCCAAGCTTGAAGCCCAGCATGTATAAAAATACAAAGGAAAAACTCACCAGTGAAAAGCATCTAAATGTAGAATTTCTTTCACACTAGGGGGTATCTTTACATTTCTTTTGCATGACTAGCGCAAAGCAATAGATTGGCGCCCTGTCCTAGGTGTATCTGCCCAGCGCTGAGATGTTCTCCTCAGGATGGGCATGGGGAATCCCACCGCGACCCTAGTAGAGGAATAAGCGGAAGATAATGGATGGATGGATAGATAGATAGATGTTAGTAAGAATCAAACAAGGAGTGGCACCATGTGCTTACCACGTCTGCCTATCAGTGATGGGGATCCATATTCGAAGCCCAATCTGGATGGAGTTTCCACGTTCTGCCCATGTCCGTGTGGGTTTTCTCCGGTTTCCTCCCACATTCCGAAAACATGTATTGAAGGTCAATTGGCTGCTCTAAAATGCCATTCTGTGTAAGTTTGTGTCCAGTAATGGATTGGCACCCTTTTTTAGGTGTTTGCCAAATGCCCAAAAGTTCTCTCCTGGATGGGCATGGGGAACCTTCTGCAACCTTAGTAAAAAATTAAGCGGAAGATAATGAGATAAGAAACCAGAAATCATCCATAATCCTCTGTTCAAAAACCAAAAATATTAAATTGGCAAACTTGTGAGTCGATTTGGATAAAATTACCAAAATAAAATCTAATCTGCTAAATAAAATCTGATTGGCTAGCCATGACATTATTCACAATAACCCACACCTCTGACTGCTTCACATTTGTATAAATGCGCGTAAAAATATATACTGTTTTCCAAAGTTTTTCATAAACTGCATTCTGTATTTGATTGTTAAAGAAACTGGATATATTTTACTTGTTTCAAGGTTCATTTTAAAAAACGGACTGGATTATGTCGCCGAGGAAATTAGCAATTTTGCTTTCAGGCAATGTTTTTATGAATCAAACCTTGTTTTTTTATTCTAGTGTGTCGGTAACCATTTTAGAAAAGCAATATGGTACTCAAGGTTGTGCATTATTGTGAATAAACCACGGGAAGTGGTGTAAAAGCACTCCGCCTGGACGTTGTGCCTACCAGGGAGTGGTAGCTCAGTGGATAGGGTGTTGGCCATCCATCAAAAGGTTGTGGGTTTAAATCCCAGGTCCAGTGAAGACCATAGTGGGTCCCTGAGCAAGACCCTAAACCCTTATTGCTCCGGGGTGCTGCATCAACCCTGTCTGTGTTCTCATCCCAAACAAGTCGCTTTGGATAAAAGTGTCTGCTAAATAACTCAATGTGAATTTATTCACAATAATGCGGACCTTACTGCTTTAATAACTTGAGCTTGAACACCTGATGAAACTTCTATCAGCCCTTGTTTTCTCGTGACGTTTCCGGAACTTCAGAGAATCTGTTGGCCTTTTGCCTTCTGTTGTTTCGCTGGCGGTTGAGGGATTAATGTTGTACACTGGTGTATCCTGTTAGGTTCCGAGAGGAAATACGCTTGCCACCTCATCCTTTAATAAATTTATCATTTCATCACTTGGGTTGAGGTAGACATTAAAGTCTCATTTATTCCACTAAAAGCCAATTTAACTTATAAAATTCGAACGTTTTTAGTAGTTTAAGGGCAGGGTGCTTTATATAACCACTAAACAGTGATAAAAACCGTGTTTTAATGAATATAGAAGCGTTTTGGCTCAGAAAGCCGTCACTGAAAGATAACTAGCCTCAGTGCCAAGGTCATGGCTTTAAAGGCAGCTGCATTGAAATCCCCCAGCATGCACCGCGCGCGGAAGAGTGCCGGACTGCACGTATTCACACACAGGGTGCGTTTTAATCCAAAACTACATTCCCTCCATCCCTTTAATACTTATTTTTGAACGCAGGCTTCATTCCACTCCATGATATTAGTGTTTGGGTTCGAAGACCAGAAGAAAGTGACCCCGACCCTCTTTGATCCGTTTGGATGATAAAATTATGAAATCGATCATATTACCTTCAACAAAATTAACCTTATGAGGCTTCAGGCACAAAAACACAGTTATATCCTGGTTACAACATCCGGGTAATCAAAAGGCATGTAGGGTTTAATAGACAACCCATGCAAATACGGAGAGAACATGCAAACCAAAGTTAAAAAGTTGCTTTTAATCTTTGGTTTGCATGTTCTCTCCATGATTGCATGGGTTTACTTCTTGCACAAAAAATGACATTTAATATTTTCTGTTAAACGAACTCGACATTAAAAATTAATTTTTTTTTTAATCGTATTTCTTTAGCTCGGTTTTAATGCAAACATTAAAAAAATCGCAGTATGACATTAACCGAAATTATAATTATATTCATTTAAATTTCATATAAATGCAACAGATTTATGTTTATTTTTTCAAAGCGGTTTCATTTAAGTGTCTGCCCTCTTGTGGCCATTCTCAAGCATTACAATGGAAAGCCAAGGAATTTCATGCGTGTCTGCTAGATCTTACACAGTACAAGTCAAAAGTTTGGACACACCACCTTCACACTCCATTGTCTATTCTTTCCCCTTACCATATAGATGGACTTTGTAGTTCTATAATTCCAGACTGTAGTCCATCTGTTTGTCTACGTCCCCTTTACTCTGTTTAAATGGTAAGGACTCAAGAAGTACCACCACAAAGCAGGTATGATTTGGTTGGTGCATTATTCCTATCCCAGCAGTGTCACAAAAAAAAGATGGAGGAAATAAATAATGGAGCAAGAAGGGTGTTCCATACTTTTGACTGGTATTGTACATGTGTGCATGTTAAATATGTGATGAAATGAACCATGGCAATGTACACATAATAGACTTTATTGAAGGCAAAGGATGACATTACAAATATAAGCCCTTCTTTTTCATTGATCTACATCAAACCATTATAGAATTGCCAGAAGTAGAAATATTTTTTTTAACCCAACAGTGTTTCAAAATCCCACACCAGAAAGACAAACAGCAAAATACCCTGAATAAATAGACAATAGTTTCAATTCAAGGCAAAGTAGACAGCTCTGAACAAACCGACCTGGTTGAACATGATCCCAGCTCTTATATGGGGATTACAGCAGTGTCTGCATCACGTCCGCGCTCAATAACCTTTACATTCCCTTAGACCGCCAAGACATATTGCTTAGATTAAGGTTCCTTTTCTGTAAACACAATTATTCCATTCTGCTCACAACCTTCTGTGTTTTCAGATGTGTATACAAAGACCAGAGTTATATTTAGTATGCAGCGCTGGCTTGGGTCTTACCCGACATAAACCACCTACTCAAACACACTCAGGGGCAACTTGGTAGTGTCACTCCTAAGGCAGCCAATGAGGACGGAGCAGTGGAGTGAACGAAGCGAACACGGAAAAAAAACAAAGGGAGAACAAAGATGAGAAAAGCACTATGGTGCCGCGTGTCAGTGCTGATACAAATTGTGCAATACATAAAAGTAAACAAAATCAGTCAGCTCAATAAAATTCGGGAACAAAACGTCACGGTGACGAATTCAAATGTCTAACATAAAAGCAGTAAACCATAAAAAAGGATGTGTGACATTATTATAGGTTATTCTTTAGTGTAGGATGGAGGAGGAGGAACCAGCTTTGTGTGGAGGGTTTCGCCACATCTAAAAGTGTTGGAGAGGAACTGGGAGATGCACCATAATGGAGTGGATCCAGGGCAGAGAGATCCTCTCGAACACCACTGCCTGGGACTTGAAGAATACTGCTGCTCACTGGGCAAAATCTAAAAACGACATCAGTTTGTTATTACACAGTTAGAACCAGCGCTTCACAACATTCTGGAGAGCGGGAAACTCCTGCGTTTCATTTTGTGATAGATTCTTTGAGTCTGCGGTACACTGGTTGCCCCCGTGTTTGCAGAAATTCTGGTTTCTTGCTTACAGGCCAGACAAATATTGTAGATAGTGACATTAAATTGTCCCTGGATGTATATTTATGACTGATTTTATGATAGTGCCCCCTATAGGAAGCTTGGGGATTCCATTATTAATGGACCTACTTGGGTAATAAGTAGGAATCCATCCATCCATTATCTTCTACTTATTCCTTTACTAGGGTCACAGTGGGGTTCCCCATGCCCATCCAGGAGAAAACATTTCGGGCGCTGGGCAGGGTGCCAATCTATCACTGGGCACACACTCACTCATGCACCCCCGAATACACACTATATAGGGTAATTAAGAGTATTCAATTTACATGGAATCCATGTTTTTTGGACTGTGGGAGGAAACCGGAGAACCCTGAGAAAACCCACACTGGCACGGGGAGGACATGGAAAACTCCATCCAGATTGGGATTTGAACCAGGAATCCCCCAGCGCTGAGAGGCGAACGTGCTAACCACTAAGCAACCATGCCACCATTTAAAGTAATAAAATATAAAAAAGATAATATAACACCAGTTAAAATTTGAACACACACCCTTCTTGCACTATTGTCCATTTCCTTCACTTACCATATATATATATGGACTTTATAGTTTTACAAATAACATAAAACACTTTGCCAGGTCTAATGTGCAAGTTCAGCGCTGTGGCGACCTCTGAATAATAAAGCGTGAAAGCCGAAAGAAGAAAAAAAGAAAAAAAAATGAAAGAAGACTGTAGTCCATCTGTTTTTTTGTTTTGTTTTATTAGTCCCCTGTTGGTTGGCAAAAATTGGGCCAATCAACAGGGGCCCAATATCTCAGTGTTCATTTTTTTTTGGTAATACTGACTGCTAAATTTCCTCCGGGATAATTAAAGTATCTTATCTATATGTTTTAGAACAGTGCGTTGTTGCAAAGCAACTTAACAGAGTTATAAGTCAGAACTCCCTAAGAGCAATTTAAAGTGACAGTAACATTTGAAAACTCATCGTTATGTCGTTTATTGGAGAGAAACCTTGGGAGAACCAAGGCTCAGGGGGTCTTCATTCTCCTTGTGCGGCTGGGCAGCATTAACAGTGGTCCTTTAGATTGTTTAGAGATCATTACTATCTTCCGCTTATTCCTTTATGAGGCTCGCGGTGGGGTTCCCCGTGCTCATCCAGGGGAGGGCGCTGGGCAGATACACCCAGGACAGGGCGCCAATCCATCGCTGGGCACACACACAGACTATAAGGGAAATATTGAGCAGTCAATTCACCTTGAATCCATGTTTTTGGACTGTGGGACGAAACCCACACGGACAATGGGAGAACATAGAAACTCCACCCAGACTGGGATTCAAAACAGGAATCCCCAGCGCTGAGAGGTGAACGTGCTACCACTCAGCCACGTGCCGCCCTATACCAATACAATTTATTCGCCCTAGTATACGATCATAATTCATTCAGGTACTAATTTCTGATAATGTTCCTGCACGCCGGCGAAGCGGCACTGATTAGCAATTACTCATCATGTTGTGTGTAATTAAAAGCCTTAGAATACTCACAGAGTACCAGCTGCAGGGCCTTACTCATCTGAGGCAGACATCCCCTTTACTGGGTCCTTTTCCCGCATCTGAAAATTGGGATGATGGGAAACCGTTTAGAGTTTAAAACATCAAACTATGAAAGTGGCGAAAATGTAATAATAATAATAAACCATTTTTTTTAAAGAAATACATAAATATGAATGACATTTTAATAAAACCATGGGTTGGGCAGCTTATCAGAAACCAAAACAACAAAGAAGCCAAAGATCACATTTCCATCAGCCGAGCGATACTGAAACACAAAGCACCTTATCGAGTTCCTTTTGTGTCTCCGCTTCCATCCGCCGAATGTCGTCCATTGTTAAATCGATCCATTTATCCATCCAGCAAAAGAGCTGTCTGTGAAAATTGGTGAACAGCCGTTTCTCTTGCTGAAAACCAAAATAAAAAAACAATAAAATCAACAATATAAGCACCAGAGCTTCCATTTACTTAAGATTTGTAGAAAAGTAGAGAACTGATGGCATGTTGTTAATTATTAACTAACTAGAGCATAAATTAAACATTAAGCTATCATTCACATAACATTAGCATAACTGACTAAAGAATTCTCTTAGAAACTCCATAAATCCCATCCTTACATAAAGAAAAGACTCTTAAAAGGACATACATGCAGTATATGGACAAAAAGTATTGGGACACACCTATAAATCACCAAAATTAGTGAATGATTGTGTCACAAAGCGAGTTCTATAAAGACACTGGATAAGTCTGCTGTGGACGAACTTAAATGACCCAGACGGAGTCATGACCTCACCCCCACAGAACACCGTAAAAATGAACAGAATAGAGATTAAGAGTCAAACTCATGTTCAGAATCAGTGTCTGCTCTTCTGGATGACGCCGAGTCCCACAGACGAATTCCAAAACCTTCTCAGAAGGATGGAATCTTTTACAGCAGCAACTTGGTTACCACCCAGGAGATATGGGCTCCACAAATTACCCCAGTGATGAAAAGATAATGATTAGACAATCATGAATTGTCAGGGTTTTGTTTCTAATGCATAAAATGTTAAAATTGTGAAGATCAGGATATCTTAAGGGTCAAAAAACAAACCACATCTAAAACAGCTTGTATACTGGTAGCAACGGGCAATGAAGATCACCCACAATGCAGATCAAAAACTTGATCTTGAGCACAAATATATCAAGCCTAAGCATCCCATGAGTCATGAGAAGAAAACACTCCAACCTTAATCACAAAGGGTTTGTAGGATGAAACATCTAGACAGGACTTTTTGGCGTATGAAGTAAAACACTGAAATCTTCGATTATAATTAGCATGTAATTATAATCACATAATGTAATGTATTTTTAGCAAAGTGATGGTGGACTGGTCTGTTTACACATCACCATTGAAAGCATAGGTGTCCGCTGACCTCACAATCTCCCTCGTTGTGTATGCATCACTGTACTGTATGGTCTGTGGGTTGTGTACATGCCATTCGGTATTTTCTATTATTTAAGTCTGGACTCGTACCTCCTGAATGAAGCCTTCCACTTTCTTCTGCAAGCCGAACAACCACCATTTTAACTTGAACTTGGCACTCACTAGTTTGTAGGCGCACATGTGAGGACAGTCTGTTTTCTGAGGAAGTTCTTTCTAAATTGGAAGGAAAGTTCAATCGAAGGTTAACCCAAGAGAAATCATGTATATGATTCATACAGATCACGTTTTCAAAGCACATGCATACCCGCCAGTCCTGGCCCAAAGGTCCTCTCCCGGTCTTGGTGGATTTAAATATGGCTGGATCTTCCTCTGGTTTATAATCCTGAAAGCGTCAAAGAGAAACTGAAGAAATGGACTTTCTTTCCTACAACTGAAACACCTACCAGACCCTGAACCATCTCAAAGTGCTATCTACTATGTAAAGTCTTGACCATAACACAACACCTTTAAAACCACCCTGGTATCAGCATTTGCCTTCAGTGGCAAGTTGCTGATTGCAAAACATCAGAAGAAGAACCGTTGCTATGGATATCTGGCTATCTACCCTGTTTTTCTAAGAGATTGCCATTTTGTCTACCAGAACATCAACTGTGTTATTGCTATGTCATTCTGCAAACTGAGAACACGGACTATTCGCCCCCCCCCCCCTTTCCTTCCTCAATCAAAACGCCTTCCCAGCTTGACCACCCCAAGCTCTGGTGAAAGAGATCTGCATGAGTGCTGGAATAATGGCTGCTAGTGGCCGTACCTGCGGCAAATTTCCCACACTCCTTGGAGCATAGTCCGGGTGCTGGATTTTTAACACAATGGTCACAGAAATAACTTGAACTTGAAAGTACAAAATAAAATAAAATTGCTATCAAAATCTTTTTTTAAGACAATTTCCAAAAGCTTGATGTTTCTTTGACTACAGTTGTACATATTATTCAGAGATTTAAGATCCATGGGACTGTATCCAACTTCCTTGATTACAAAACAAAGACAGATAACCCTAATGGTAACAAAAGAGCCCAGAAAAACTTCTAAAGAGATTAAAGGTGAACATGGGAGATGACCAAGGAGGACACCATTGTTGAAAACAAAACATAAAAAAGACACTGGAATTTGCCAAACTTCATGTTAACAAGACACACAAAGCTTCTGGAAGAATGTCCTATGGGTACATCAGCTCTATGTTTACAGATGGAAAAATGAAGCATATCAAGAAAAGAATACTGTCCCTTCTGTAAAAAAAACAAAGGAGACTCTTATGTTTTGGGGCTGCTTTGCTACATCTGGCACAGGGTGGCACAGGGATCTTGAATCTGTGCAGGGTAAGATTTTAAGACTATCAAGGGATTCAAGAAAGTAATGTGCAAGTCATAGTTCATGGAACAGGATAATGACCCAAACATGCATCTAAAAACACCCAAGAATGTCTAAGAGGAAAACACTGGACTATTCTGAAGTGGCCTTCTATGAGACTTGACCTAAAGCCTATTGAGCTTCTTTGGAAGGTGCTCACGCTGTCTGGAAAAGCACCCTTCAAACCTGAGACAACTGGAGCATAACTGCTCATGAGGAGTGGGCCAAAATACCTGCTGAGAGGTGCAGAAGTCTTATTGACAGTTACAGGAATTGGTTGATTGCAGTGATTGCTTCAAAAGGTTGTGCAACAAAATATTAAGTTAAGGCTACCATCATTTCTGTCTAAGTCTGTTTCAGGAGTTTATTTTTTTATATAATTCTGTTGAAGCATGGATGAAAAGCAATGTTTGACTTTCATTTGTTCATTTTCATAGAATTTTTATTTATTATTACTTTTGTCAGATTAAAGTTATTTCTGTCTGTGGGTTTTTCTTTCATTACCCGAGTGGTACCAACAGTTTTGTCCACATGTGTATAGGGTAGAGGGCTAGGAACCGAACGATCGCCAGTTCAATCCCCACTCCATGCAAGTAACAGTTAAAGTGCATTGAGCAAGGCTCCTAACCCCCAACTGCTCCATTTTCAACTTAACAGCAGGACCAGCACACTGCTCCTTGTCTTCTGAGTGCACACTAAGGGCCACTTTAATGACACCCATTAACTTAACATTTATGCAGGAGGAAACCAGAGTACCTGGAGAAAACCTTTGTGAACACATGGAGAACATGCAAACGGCACCATGCCGCTTGAATTTTTTTAATGCACACCTACTGTAGTATAATTCTCATGATATTGTACAGTGTGTGGAGTTTGCATGTTCTTTCAGTGTTCATATGCGTGTCCTCCGGGTGCTCTGGTTTACTCCCACAGTCCAAAGTCATGCGTTAGGTAAATTTGAGACTTGGGTACTATATGTAGAACATATTAGCAAGACGTGCAACAACAAATTGTCCTCGTTTGAACTCTGGTATGTTCAATTCAATTCAATTTTATTTATAAAGCGGTTTTAACAATAAACATAGTCCCAAAGCAGCTTTACAAAAAACGTTTTTATCCCAGATGAGTAACGGTGGCAAGGAGAAACTCCCTGAGTAAGTAAGGAAGAAACCTTGAGAGAAACCAGACTCATAAGCGAACCCATCCTCATTTAGGTGAAGTTATCATGTGCATAATTCCATAACTAACAATAATCTATAACATTTAG
>JAOUQT010023056.1:0-11714 GCA_025769995.1 Xyliphius kryptos
ACAATCAGTGTTGCTTCCTAACTGGACAGGTTGGTTTCACAGAAGTGTGATTTACTTGGAGTTACATTGTGTTGTTTTAAATGTTCCCTTTATTTTTTTGAGCAGTATATTTTTATTTTTATAAGTGCAAGGTAGGTTAGGTTATGTAGGTTAGGAGTGTTATTGAGCAAATATTTTTCATCATTTTTTATTTACTAGGTATGAAGGAGAAACTTCACATATGTTGTATTATTCCCATGTTCATTAATCTGCAAATAACATTTCTTACATTTACGTGCAAACAGATTCTTGCAAAAGATACAGCTAAGCTTTTATTCTTTTTCTAAACCGAGGATCTCACCATGAATCCCACATAGGGTGGAAATATGAGCAAGTTTAAAAATACACATTGTAGACCGCCAAACACTGGAAACTTAAATCAAATCTGACAGATTTGCTTTCACACTCAGGTAAATGTTATGGCTTGTGTTATTCCCATAGGATGGGAAAAGGGAGGACAAGACAAACGGAAGAATGCTCGTCTTAATGTCTGGATTCATCATTAATGAATCAAAAGCCAGGAAAATGAATGGTCACAGCATGCCACATGGAGAAAACATTAAACAGTGGAGAGTCGAGACCAAGTGGAGGAAGCTTGTTATAAAGAGCATGACACTAATCTATCTATCTGACAGAGATTGAGTCTGCATTTATAGCCAGTGAGGTCAGCTGTTCAAAATTAGTTAGATCCAACTTTGGCTAGTCAGTAAAGTGTGGCTTTTTAATCTAATTCCAATCGACCTAATGACTAACTCATGCACTGATTTCTTAATTACCATAATAAGGCCAAAAGCAATGAATGACCTCTGCTAGGTCTTACACAAAAGTCGGCTTTTTAACTCTCGTGGGTGTCAGGACTGCTGTTATTTTGTAGATTTGTTGCAATCACAAAGCACAAAGGGGCTACTTTTTGCTTCTCAGACCAAACAGAAGATGGTCTTATACCAGAACACAACTGCTGGAGTGTTTAAAATTGCCTGAGGGTGGGGCAAGCAGCACCCAGAGCACATTTGCCCACACCCTGAGCTTTGGGCTTTAAGGTAAACACATGGTGAGCAACACAGCCACAAGTGTTAAAGCAGAACAGGTCAAGCATGCGATAATGTCAAAGAACTCACAAAGAGCCTTTTAAGTGACCCCAATGTGCAGCAACAACTGAGCCTTGAATACAACCCTATCTATATACATGGAATTTGGAATCCTATTTTTGTTTTATTTATAATGTATTAAAAAGAAGAAATATTATATGTTGTCTAACTGGTGGTCACAATGATCTAAAACACATAATTATAATTTATAATATTTACTAAAGACTTAAATAAACTGTGGGCAGCATTAATGTTTGAATTGTAATAGTTACATTTACGTTCATTCAGTTACCCAAAGCAAATTACAAGTATCCCAACTTAGTTGGGGTCAGACCAATACAGCAGACCTGGAGCAATGAAGGTTAAGGGTCTTGCTTAAGGACCCACAAATGGTAACTTCAGTGGACCTGGGATTTCTCTGGTTGACTCCCCTTTGTATCTCCAAAAAGTAATGATATTGGTTTCAGCAAATAGAACTTAATATACAGTGTTTAAGGTTTTATGACCATGGTGTAACCTGTACTCACTGAGTTCGGAGATACTCCCAACACAGGTGGCCAGCAGAGCCTGCTCAAGTGTCCTCAACTCCAACTGAACACATGCATCTTCTTTGGCCTCTGAGACAAAACCATGATCCTCAGCATATGGACTGAAGTGGGCTGGCAGAGTTAGCTCACCTGCAAGTTAACATTAATACTTCTAATTCATCTAAAGGTTGTATACAGTTGGCATGTTTGTGTAGCAAACACCAATAACATTTTATTGCGCTGATTTTACCATACAGCACATATTTACTGTGCTTTTTTTTTTACACTTGTATACAAACACACAGAATAATTTCATTAATATTGAGTAAGATGTAGAATTGATCTAAAACAGAGGAGTCATATCACTCAATGAAAATGTTGTCCACATGCTCTTATCCTTACTTAAGGTCACAATCCTGTGGCGGCTAATTAATGTGTGAAATGTTCTTCATGCTCCTTGAAGCACTCATCTTATCTCATTATCCTCCCCTTAATTCTATATAAGGGGAAATTGTTGGGGGTGTTGGGCAGATACATGCGGAACAATACCAATCCATCACTGGGCACACTCTTACATAGACACATGCACTCTATAGGGGCAATTCAGAGCAGCCAATTTGCTTTTAAGCCATGGTTTATGGATTGTTGAAGAAAACTGAAGAACCTGGAGAAAACCCACAAAGACACAGAGAAAACATGGAAACCCAGAGCGGAATTCGAACATGGACTCCCAGCGCTGAGAGGAAAACGTGCCCCTGAACTGCTCATTTGCAAGTTAAGCATGACCTGACATAATGATCCATCTATCATCTTCTGCTTATTCCTCTACTAGGGTCGCTCATCCAGAGGAAAACATCTCAGGCGCTGGGCAGATACACCCAGGACAGGGCACCGATCCATCGCTGGGCACACACACACCCACATTCAAATAAAGCATTCAATTTACCTGGAATCCATGTTCTCCATGAGAACCCGGAGAAAACCCATGCATACATGGGGAGAACATGGCAACTCCATCCAGATCGGGATTCAAACCAAAAATCCTCAGCGCTGAGTGGCCAATACGCTAACCACTAAGCCACCGTGGGAACATACCCACTCAATCAACAACAACAAAAAAATTAAATGTCTGGTCATTTAGTACAATCAGGTATTCAACCAAATCTATTGCTCATCATATATTGTGCTGAATCTTGATCTAATTCGAGTCAACCACAGTTTACAAACTCAACAAAATGAGTAAACCTTTAATCCCCATATTTAAGGCTGATTAATGTTTTGAAAAACGAAGTCAGTAAATATTCCATGCCTGTCTGTAAAGCAGAATACTTATTATTAAAACCCACAACCTGAACCTTCAGAAATACTCATAGAAAAGTATCCTGACAAAATATGGAAAATGACCTCATACAAAGCCGTTGTTCTATACAAATCTTGATATACAATTGCAGCTATTTATATACAGGTATAGTTTATACATACACATAATATTACATGTCTTTTATACTAATTCAAAACTAACAAAAACCAGTTTCCAAATATACTGTATGATTTTCCACATTTTTCAATGAACTAAAATAAACAAAGCCCAACAATCATTAGGGTGCCCCATCAAGGTAGACGTTATTACCGGTCAGTGAAGCAAGTCAGCAAGTCATTACAAGAGCAGGAAACACCCCAAAACTAATTAACTTCTATTAGAGATAAGAAAAGGAAGGATCCATCAGCGTGTTATCAGATTGTTACCCCAACATTTTCTTGACCATTTCCTTCAGCTAGATTGATCTCACAGGGCTTTGAAAATATTCAAGTATAATTATGTCTTAACCCCTGAAAGTATAAACTAGATGATATACACCATGCCCATCCATCCATTATCTTCTGCTTATTCCTCTACTAGGGTCATGGTGGGGTTCCCCATTCAATTTACCTGAAATCCATGTTTTGACTGTGGGAGCAGACCGGAGAATCCGGAGAAAACCCACACGGACATGGGGACAAGTTGGAAACTCCACCCAGTGAGTAAACGTTTGCTAAAAGTTGCAGATTGTTAAGCACATTTTTGCATATTGTGTGAATACAGAACCATTTTGCTTCAAACTGATTATTAAAAATAGCTCCTGTTTCTATACCTGAACATGGTGTACCTTTAATAACGTAAACCTATTATGATTTCAGATATACGCGAGATAGCAAATGTAAATGCATGAAAAACTCTAAAAGGATAAATGATCACTGTAAATCATCTAGAATAAGGAGGAATAGACCAGAACCGGTTTAAAATAAGGCTTAGATAATCCTATATTTGCTAACTTAATCCATTCCCATGCTGGTGACCAGTCATCCTGCTACCCAATATCTGTGTTCTAATAAAGCTGATGTGAAGGCCAGATTACTGCCTCTGGAATACTTAAAATTACATGTGCCAAGCAGCAGGGGATCTGAAGGATAACATGAAGCAAACAATAAGTGGAACTTAAACTTGGCCTCGAAAGACTTCGCTTTAGGCCATCTGCTTTTAAACTTAATCTAAAAATCCATCCCTCTTCCTGAGAACTCAATTTTACTATGTTGTAAAAAAGAATCAAACGAGGGATATAAAGATACTGTAGATTTGTTTGAAATATATTGTGAAAGTTGTCAACATCTTTACACTATTTGTTCTCAACCAATAAAAATATTAACCACAGTTTCTGCTTAAATTTATGACACTGCTGTTTCATTTCTTTACTTAATCTAAAACAGTAATATCATATTAAAGCTGGGTTGAAAAATAACAACAAGCCACATGGTGGAGCAGATAACATGATTTTCCACATTCATCCAGAAGCGTATTTGTAAAATTAGACAGAATTCTAATCCATCACAAGGTAGTTGTGAGTTTTTTTTTTAAAACACCAAACCAAACTGATTTACCTCAACTGACCCTGCTTTATACTGTATAGTCATGCCAGAAGAAAAAAAAGGTCTTCCCTGTTTAGTTTTTTGAAGTTGAAAGCATTCAACAAAAATACCAGGCTAGGTGACAAACTTACTCAGTGTTGATCTAGATGCAGTAACATGGGCACCAGTCAACCATTCCATGTTCTGAATCATCTGTCTGTCATTCTTATCTGTGATGAGACCAACAACAGCAGTCATCGGAAATCAGAACACTTGATTTCCCCCCAGAATCTTGTATTTTGGTTCTGATTGTAACAAAGAGCCAAAATGCTAAGCCGCTATTTTTGCCTGGCCCTACAACTGTGTCACATTTGCAAAAGGCACAAAGCCTTCAAATCTCCCAACCTCTTAAAAACAAGCCTTACCTTATTTCAAATCTGATATTTGATTCTAAAAGCAAAACTTGTTTGCAATTAACCATGAACACATGTTTAAAACCAAGACTGACTTCACTGCATTCTCCAAGGCTGAGACCATGACTTGCGGTTCATTTCACATATGTTACTAACACAAGTTCAGCTTAAAATATATAGTATAAATGTTTTTAAAGTAGCCTAAAATCTACTACTCTATGTAGTTGTATAGTCTTGGCTCCGCACATGGCTGCTTAGTCAGGGCCGGATGGGTTTTATGAGCCGCAGGGCGTGTTGTACAGCTGGGCATGTGGTAAGGTAGGCCCAAAAAACCCAAACCTCTCCAGCTGGTATGAACGAAGATACACACGCATACACCTATTTTTTTTTTAACCAGAATATCCAACCCGATTCCTTTTCCCAAGACTTGCTGTGTCCACATTGGCAGCCCTCAGGCCAATCTGTGCGTCATAAACAGCTATACACAAAAAAGCCCAAATGCACACAATGACATACACACATGTCTGCTCTGACCATATTGCAGTGAGGGAAACACATGTGCGCTGTCATTATAAGGAGCGATGAGGGCTGAGGTTGAATTTGGCAGGCAGTTTAACTTATAACTACAAATCACACAAACCACTGGTTGGAGGCGGGGTATCACTAGAACGGGTCATTTCTAACGGGAAAGTTTAGAATATAAAGTTGTGCATTTTTTTATTAATCTAATATTTACATTTACTTTGCATGTGTGTAAAACATTCCGTACATAAATCAGACTAGTCTCAGCTCCAGTGACCCTGGTGGCAGCATAAAGCAAGTCGGCAGCACAACGATTACAGACCTTTAACCTTCTGTGCTAATTTGGTCTTCTTGCTTCTTAATAGAATTTTAGCTGATGTGAGCAACTTCACCAGTAAACATTTATACACTACAAAAAAAATCTAACTCTTAAAAAAAAAATTGTAATCGGATTTTGGTATTGCTGAAGGTTTTGTGTGGGTGATTTTTTTTTTTTAAATATAAGACTTTTATGTGGTTATTAGTTTTACTGGCTCTTTTTAAAACAGATTACATCAAGCAGATTTTCCTATTATCAAAAAATCAATGTATCAATTAAAATGATTTTAAATATGTAATAGGAAATGTGACAAAATGGACACAAACTCAAATTTATGATCAGAACCTGAACATATGAGTCTCATAAATGCACTAATCTGTTATAAAACCTTTTTATACTGCACTGTTTTTTTTTGTTAAAACATTCGAATGTAAAATAAAATAAAAAAAAGACAATAAGTAGGTTTATCCCTCTAAATATGCAAACTATGATGCTAAACATTTTTAAGCATGCATTATTATACACTACTTGGACAAAAGTATTTGGACGCACTTCTTAATCACAAAATTCAGACATTTTGTTTACTTTTACAAACAGAGGTATATAAAATTCACTCAGCCATGGATATAGACAACAATACTTAACTAATTTTGTGGGAACCATCTAAAAAAAGAACCCCTTTTTTAATCCAACATGGCACAAAGAAAGGCTCATAAAGGTTTGACTAGAGTCCTAACATCAACTCTAACACATATGGGTTGAACCAAGCCCTCTCACCCAGTGTCTGACCTCTCATTTTCCATAAAAAAATATTGTAGAAAGACTTCTCAGAAGATTATTTTTTACAGGTTATTAAAGGTGCAGTGGTTCATCTAAAAAATAAATTGAATGCAGTATTAGACTGTGTGGGGTGCTCGAACGAGGTTAAACAGGAAGTTTAAAGATTAAAAGAATGGTAAACACAGAAGATGTGTGAAGATATAATGCTGGCATCAGTTGTGTGTTGGCATGCAAGTGATAACTTCTAGTAGATAAGAGTATTTTGAGTTTCCCTAAATGCTACTATTTTGTGTCAAACATTCCTGTATAGTGAAAGTCTTCTTTTTGTAGAAAAATGCCTAAAAGAAAGTTCACTTACACATTAGTGCCCTCACCCTTATTTGCTTACATAGTTCTTTGGTAAGTGTTTTCACACTGTACTAGTCATTCAGTCAGAGTCTGAGGCTGCAGCAGCACAACAGCACCATTCTGAGTCGGGTACAAAGGTGTATCTGTATTTTACAGGTAAAGTCAATCAGGCCCTGTGTTCCAAGCCGCTGCTTTTGCAGAGTTTAATGTATATGCACACAGGCTGTGTGTTTCAAAATACAGAAAAGCAGGAAAACTGTGAGGTTTTTAAGCGATTGCCAATTTAACAGCTCGGTGCAGATGAATTTAGCCCATGACAATAACTCCAGTTTTTAATTCACAAACAAAATGAAGTACAAATCTACAAACCAAAGAACTAAAAAGCAGAGATGAATTAGGAGTTGTAACACACTTCTACAAAAACAAAGGGAACACTGAAATAACACCCTTGATCTTAATGAATAAAATATTTCAGTTGAAAGTTGTATGACATGACAAATGTATAATAAAAAAAAAGGAGAAAAAGAGATTGATTGAAATTACAAATATAATACAAACAGATTAGTTATCTTGGAAAAAGCAGCTGTGATTCCAAAAGAAGAATATCAGCCAGGATAAATAATTTCAAATAAATACCAAAATATTTATGTACACATCATTCATTCATTCATTCTCTTCCACTTAATCCTCTACGAGGGTCACTGGGAGAGGGGGGGGGTCCCTTGCCCATCCAGGGGGTGCTGGGCAGATACACCCAGGACAGATACAATCCAGAACATTGAGGCAATTTAGAGCAGCCAGTTTTCCTTGAATCCATGTTTTTGGACTGTGGGAGGAAACCGGAAAAAAACCCACACAGACATGGGGAAAACATGGAAATTCAACCCAGTTTGAGATTCGAATCCCCAGCCCTGAGAGGAGTGTGCAAACCACTAAGCCACAGTGCCGCCCATGTATACATCAGTCATGTGTCATGAAATCAATCCATTGCCTTCACATCTGATTAAGTTCACATATGATCATCAGACATCAAAGTCTAAAACCACAAGCATTTACATGGACTTTATCAACCTCAAACTTGCAGCTACAACAGCAAGAACACATTCTGGAGTCTGGACAATGTAAACGCAAAGATAATGTACAAAGATTTTGGCCACTTGCATCTTGGACAGAAGTATTACCCAAACAAACAAGAATGATGGGTTAAAATCTAATTAATAAAATCTGTACACAAAATAGTCAATGAACACTGCCGCCCTTGTGCTGAAACGTGTGACTGCCAGTTGCCAAAACATCACATTGAAACCTTCATTCTGAAAGGAATGCGAAAAGAGCAACTCTGCATTACAACCTTAACACCCTGACCATTTGACTCATCTGCATGTAAACACAAGTCACTCCCTGCCGACGCAAATATTATTCTGTAGTTTTAATGCATAAGACTGAAACTTTTTAGTGATAATAAGCGTTGTGTTTGCACAAGAACAGGCATAATTTGGACTTACTTTGGCTTACCGCACCGCTTTACATTAAAACAAGGTAACATGCATGAAGGGAGGAGAAACCCCACACACTCATTGGGCTGTTACACAGGGTGCAGAATTAGGAAAAGGCAGGTCTAGCATTTCCACACACAAAAAATAATAATAATAAAAGACCAATGCACATTATTAGCGATTCTTGAATAAATAAATTGATAAATCATTAAACAAAGTAGTCTGGATCTCCAACTTTCACCTCAAAAAAATTAAGCCCTGCAATTACATGTTTAGTAAAAAAAAAAAACCTCTTAATCAAATACATTCTAATGGGGAAATTACTAACAATTAATCATGAACAGTGATTATTATTATTATTATTATTATTATTATTATATGTAGTAATCAATTAAAAAGTGCCAAATTAAATAAATTAATAAAAATATATAAATAATGCTGATTTAATGCCAATATACATAGATTGGTAATTAATTAATTATATATTTTAAAGTCATATATGCAGAACATCCACAGTTGCATATTTAAACGTGAAAAGACAACCTTAAATTGTTGTTTACCTGCTCAGTAATGTCTTTAAACATTTTTGCTCACATACCCGATACCTCGAAAAATCCCATGGGTCAGGGTTCCTACCAAAAAATAGGTTTTGTACTACATAAGGCATAAAGTAATTTTACTCCCTTACCAGTTATCAATAAACTTATTAGTCATAAATGCATCTGATCTTTTATCACTGGTGTTTGAACCTGCGTTTTTCTCTGCGGACAGATTAGCAACCAATTTGATTTTGAATTTTTTTTTTTTATAAAGATCTGAATAAAACACTTCTTTACAACTAAACTACATATAAAACACATATTTACAAAATGTCCTGTATGGACAACAGCTTTAGTGTCTGTGCGGTAACCAAAGTCTTAACGGTTAGGTTTAACAAGATGTTTGGGGTCGGACTGCAGGGTCAAACCTAAAATGGCACCCATGGAGTAATGAGGGTTAAGGGCCTTGCTCAAGGTCTCACACTGCCAACCTTTGGTAGACTTGGGGTTTGAACCCTAATCTAAAAATTGATGATGAAACACCCAAACCAATAAGCTACCCTCCTCAGTTTGCTTTAAATGCAGCTTGCCACATATAGCCAACCACATTAGTCCTTCACATTTAATTTGCCACTCAGAACTCTGAATTGACTTTTCAGACACACAAGCTGTTCAAATCAGACCGACAGAAATCACTGCAGCACAGTAAAACCCTTATTTGCAGCACCCCACACCCCCATTACACTTGGACACAGTAAAACTGGCCTTTGGACCACACAAGGGAGTGTGTGACAGCTCAGACCTCAGCAACGCTAAACTATTGTATCAGACTATAGAATCCAACCTTAAATTTTATTTGGCTGCAAATACCGTACACCGATAGAAAGTTAGAAGAGTATTACCAATGACAGCTACCAAGTGATGGTTATCAACTGTTATTAAGTATTACCAAAAGTGACAGATGCAACAAGTACATAAATGCTATTGTTTGAATTCAGTCACACCTCTATTACCAGGTGGCATGACCTTCCAGGTGGGTCGGGCTTGGAAATGAAGTAGGTTTACTTCTAGCTACCAGCTTTTTATTTAGTTAAAAAATTGACAATAAATATAAGTTAAATATGCAATGGCTAAAGAAAAAAGAAAAGAAAAATACTCGCAAAAAAAAACATGATTCTGCCAAATCCACACCACTAATCCATCTAACTACAGGCCATTGTTTTTGGCTTGTACTAAATTCCTTTCAAAGCTTTATACCACGCACCCACTTAAAAAGCTTGTCAAAAGGAGAACTTAAATAATTTGGACACATTCAGTGTCTGAGCACGCAAAGTGCTAATGCTTTAAAAATGCCTTAATTTCTTTGGTTTGTGGTAAAGCTGAAAACCCTGACTGTGTTGGCCGGAGAACACTTTATGAGGATATTTAACATGTAGACTAAACGATGATTCACACCCTTCACCGAGACACTGAAAGAAATTAAAATCGTATGCAAATTTCAAACAAAAATATGTAGACACATTTTTCCACAAAGAACAAACTCTTACACACTTTGTGGTTAGCATTTAATTATTGAACTGAGTATATTGGAACGACTTAGACTATACAAAGCTAAACTGCACATACTTTCATTATTTTATATGAAATACAGGAAAAAAAAAAAAAGATATTACCTATAAAGGATTTCCCAGTTGAAATATTTATATGTTCATCACAAAGGACGTGTCATTTATTACCAACAAAACGTCATTAAAGCAAGGCTTTCCAAACTTTTGCATAAGACTGTTAATCTTACCTGGAACCCTTCTAATGCTCCAATATCCTGTCTGCAATTACAGTTCCCAGAACCTCAGAATTCCCCAAGAGGATCACAGCTTACTTTTATCCATGATTACCGCCATGGGCATTTTAACTGACCTCATTTCCATTTGACATGCTGATACCATCTGAGCTGTAAGGAGCACAATTAGTATGAGACATTTCCGTCACAGTCATGCTTGCCACTGGCCTCCTCCTATAATTAGATGCTGATCCACACTTTTTTAGAGCTTTGTTCAGATCAGCTTAATACATTTTATCATTCACATATAACTGCATGGTTTCGTAGATAGGTCACTGTTTAATTTAGTTTTTTGCACAGTGATTAGCAATAAAAAGTACTAAATATAGGCTTGGATTTGGATTTTCTCCTTTTTGCCAAGTCTTTACAGTGTAACTCTTGAATTTCTTGTCTCATATCATCTTTTGTGTGGTGGCGCGGATTACTGCAGCGGCTCGCCCTCACTCCGGATATGGAGAGAGGGCAACACAATTTCGATTCTCGGTTGTTGTAAGATGTACCGTGGAATTGACAATAAAGTATCCTGTTATCTTTAACTTAATTCTATACTAGGGTCACAAGGGTATGCCCATCCAGGGGGGGACATTTTGCACATAAACCTACACACAATGTATAAGCGCAATTTAGAGCAGCCAGTTCACCTTAAATCCATTTTTCGACTGTGGGAAAAAAACCCATACGGACATAAAGAGAACATAGAAATTCCACCCAGACCAGGAATCGAACCTGAAACCCCTAGTGCCAAGAGGTGAATGTGCTAAGATCAATCACATGAAGACCAATAACAGAAAAGTCCTACTAACTAGTCAAAATTCTGGCTGCTACAATTCTACATTTGTGATTTCCTCAACTCTGGAATAGCCTTCCAGTTACTGTTCGTGATTCAGAATCACTATCAATCTTTAAAAGTAGATTAAAAA
>JAOUQT010023062.1:0-11714 GCA_025769995.1 Xyliphius kryptos
TCTCCCCTGGATGGGCATAGGGAACCCCCCCAGCAACCCTCATAAAGGAATAAGCGGAAGATAATGAATGAATGAATCAGAAGGAAAAACAAACCAGAAAGTGCTGTAACTGCTGCAGTCCATACAGACAGAATGTGGCTGATGCTTCTCAGCTTTCTTCTGTCCACTCACTGGACTCTGAATCTCCTCAAAATGTTTCTTTGCATGGCCGTTAACATACCTAAGATGGCATACTGTGCATTAGCAAATATGTTTTTTTAAACACGTGCATATGAATAAACAACTGTAAGGTCTTACCTTCCGCAATGCACGTTCAGACAAGTTAAACAAACCCATGGACTTTTGTTTGACCGGCAAACTGGAGAAGTGTAAAAAAATTTAAAGGTTAATTCAAAAGAATTTTAAAGACAATAATTGTATTTCTAATACATTTAGAAGGATCCATAACCTGAGCTGACTTGTGAAATATTTGAACCATACTGACATGAGAGCAGCATGGCGATGCCAATGGAAAGCAACATGGCAATGGGATTTACAGAACCTGACTAAGATTTATACAGATCAAAATTAAAACTCTGAGACACGGACAATGTGATCGATTATTGATTATCTGAATGCTAAATAAATGAAAATGTCGACGTTGATATTAATGTTAGCTAGGAAAAACATTATGCATATTTGTTGATATACTGAATTTATGAATGAAATGTGTCGGTTTTTTTTTTTTGCATAAGTGGTTGTGGATCAGTTACTCACCACTACAGCACCATGAAGAAGGGGAACCAAGTGGTAACCGAGCCGGATCCACCGTCGCACACACCGTGGAACTGAGGTGAGGACACTCCATAACGAGGATTCCAAACCAGCAGGATTAGAAGGGAACCCGTTCGATTTTTTCCCCTTTTCTCCCTTCTTCTTCACTCACTTAACACACAGAGACATTTGTAGTTGTAAATACGGTCATAATGAACCACATCCATGTAAGCTAAAAAAGTTAGCACGTTAACTGAACCACACGCCGTGTCCAAATATTCTAAATGTGAACCGAACTGTATTTTTTAAAGCTTTATTTCTAGACATTTTCTACAATTTCATGCTATTGCGGTTTATTAGTTTGTACTGCACCCACGCCAGCGGTCTTCTCCACAAGACTTAATGAGAAGCTGACCCGCTGAACGCCGTATCGAGCAGACAGAGAAGAGGCGCCATACGATGACGTCGACAAGGTTAGAGCGCCTAGGCGCAAAATGTGTTGGACGTCCTAAATTACACTCCAAGCACTACCTAGGGACAACACTTACAACACCAACAACACTTAAATGTAAACATTTTTTATTAAAAAAATAATATTTTGCTTTATGTAATATTATAGTTGTGAATAAATCTTATTATATGCTTGGTTTTGGTCGGAAATCATCCAATATTGGTTATTTAAAACACACGGTAGGGAGCATTATGTAGATTTAGACACAGCCCGATCCTGAAACGTAATGATAGCGTTTAAAACCGCGGAATAGTTTCCTGAACAAGTCAATGTGGTGAAAAGATGCTAGGTGTAGGGAGTATGTCTGTAGGAGAGTTAAAAAATATCGTTATTTAGACAATTGCTTTGTTATATTAACATTTTGCTCCTGCACATCACTAGATCATCTAAATCATAAGGTCGTTTAAAAGTCGTACTACTGCACATGCAAGCTTAACCATCCGCACATCTTTTTGACGTCAGTAAACTAAGCCAAACCACGTTAAGATTGGTTATGGCGGTCGTATGGATTTGTGGTCTGATCTTCTTTAGAGATGGCCACAAAACTTTTAAAAAACTGCAACTATACACTAACTTGCATGAAGCAATATTAGTTTTACATTCCTCAACACTAATATGCAAGACAAAAATATACTCAGAAGAAAAGTTATTAGGTTTTAAACATATGTTTAGCATTGTTTTTGTTAACATTGTTTTTGTCAACACTGTTTTTGCCAATGAAAATCTTTTCTTCCAAATATGGGCATAATTATTATGCTGCCGACTATCAAGTGATGCCACAATTTCATTGGATTAACCATGAAGACTGTTATGTCAGTCAGTATTGTGCCTTGACATAAAATCTATAACTTATAAAATGGGCGGCATAGTGGTAAGCACATTCACTTCTCAGCGCTGGGATCTAGGTTTGAATTCCAATCTGGGTGGAGTTTACATGTTCTCTGTGTCCGCATGGGGCTCTAAATTGCCCCTCTATTGTGTGTGTGTGTGTGTATGTGTATGTGCATGTGACCATTAAAAGATTGGTTCCCTGTCCTGGTTTCCTGGTTGTATCTGCCCAGCGTCCGAAAGGTTCCTGCCCTTGATGGGCATGGGGAACGACCCTAATAATAGAATAAGTGAAAGATAATTAAAGTGAAAGATAATGCTCTTCTGACATTTCCACTCTACGGTGTCATTGAGTTTCAGCATTGTATGCTTTTTTTTGCTGCAATCGCTTTAGCCGTTAGTGTATGCTTCCATTCAGAAGGCATAATATCGTAGCTGTGTAGGGACTGCTGTTAGCTATCAGGCACAGTTAGGAAGTAGGGATTTTGGCATTGCTCGCCGCATGGTTGGGTAGGGGTAGAGGGGTGGCTAGATAGATAGACAGACAGACAGACAGAGATAGATAGAAAGAGAGAGAGAAAGAAAGGAAGAAAACTTAATAATTTAAAAATTTAAACCACATAATATGTAGCTTGGGAAAGTAACTTTTTTTATTTTTTTTAATTTTTTTTATGAAATAAAAATTTATGGCTTAGTGGTTAGCACATTTGCTCCTCTCAGCGCAGGGGATTCCAGGTTCGAATCTCAATCTGGGTGGGGTTTCTATGTTCTTCTATGTCTGTGTGGGTATTCTCCGCAGTCCAAAAACATGGATTTAAGGTGAATTGGCTGCCCCTATAGTCTGTGTGAGTGTGTGCCCAGAGATAGATTGACGCCCTGTCCAAGGTGTATTTGCCCAGCGCCCGAAATGTTTTTCCCCTGGATGGGCATGGGGAACCCTCGTTGAGGATTAAGCGGAAGATAATGAATGAATAAAATGAGAATTCTTATTTTATTCTTTTATTAAAAATGTTTCATATGTTGTTCCCCACTGTAAAACAAGAGGTACTGTGAATCAATTTTAATAACAGACTGTATATCACAATGTTGTTTATGCCTAAGCTGATAAACAAGACTTCTGAAAATCATATCATTTGATAAACATTAATGCCTGCATTTACTGTATCAATGACTATATACAAACCCTATTCTTTAGAAAAGTTATGACATTTGTCTGAAAATAAGCAAAACTAAAAAAAATTATATATAATTCTCCTAAAACCTGATTTAACAGACAATGGGTCAAAGAAAAAAGGATTTTATGGTAAACTTAATCTTTATTATAAAATATTTAAATATTCGATGACTGTAACAAACTGACAAAATGTGGAATAGGGACTTCTAGAGTTCTACAATTTTAAATTCTTTAATTCACAAGGATGTATGGAAAAATAAATGTAAGTTTTTATTTGCCTAAAAAAAAAACATTTTGTTTTTTTTTATCAAAACATTTAAACACCTGATTAGATTATTCATTGCCAGTGATTTAAATGTATAAAATGTTTCGTTAAATTCCTCTTGCGAAACTGCTACTAAAATAAGAATAAAAAGCTTATGTAACCCTCTGGCCTGTTTTTTTTTTTAGTGTATTGTAGGCATCAATTTTGTGTCCCATTTTTTCTAGAAATAGGGTGTGTATAAATGTTTTATGTTGCTTTACATGACATTATTATTAACTTATAAGTTTGGTCAAATAATCATAAGTAACTAGAAAAAATATGTTCCCTGATGTTATTTCAGAGATGATGCTATGAAGGTGTAAAAGGATTCCATGTTGATTTACAGTGTTTTAAACAGCATTATTTTATTATGCCGTTTGAATCTGATTTGCTTGAAGTGGTATTTCAGATCCAGGTGCATCTTTTGGCTTTGACTTGCTTGTTTTGCTTTTGCTAGACCTAGAAAGATCGAAAGTGAGTAAGTAACTGTCACACTTTAATAAAAACATAAAAGTCAGTAAAAACTGTTCATTTAATCACTTACTTCTTCTTTAGTACCAGAACAAGCACAATAATTAGAATGATGGCTCCAATAACACCTAAAAGAACTCCCAAGATGATACCTGTGAAAATAAATGGTGCTATTTAAATGGTGCTTTGCATTTAGTTACATTGAATTATTACTTTGTTACATCTAATAGTTTTCTCTAACTTCATGCACTATATATGCTATTGTTTTAAATTTATCTGTATTTGGTAATTGTTCGGCTGTTTAACTGTTTCAAGGGGAATTAGTATAAAGCACTAAATTAAAATTGGCACCCGTGCATTTGTATGTGATATGTGCATACACACTACCAATTTATTATTGTATCAGCTTGTGATTTTACATATATAGCACAATTTGTCGAGTTCTTTCACTCGGTAGTCTCCGTGGCCGAAATAATTGAACAGAACAGTTTGCACTCTATGGACAAACAATATTGCAGCATTAACAGGGACACTTAAAAGGGAAAAATCTTGTTAAACTAGGAATTAGAAATATTTATGTTACACTAATACATATGTTACATAAAAAGCATCTGTAAATCAAAAATTAAATTCATGTTTTGTTATTTTAAATCTACAAAAGGAATTTGGGTGCAAGCAATGGATCAGCATCCTACCTAGAAACAACTGCTCTTTATTCAATTGCTGTCATATTTTAATTATACAGTCAGTGCATTAAACATTTTTAAGTACTATTAGTTATAAATCTGAAATTTTGATTTCAAAAACATATATAATTCTGTCTACTTTCCATCCATCTTCTGCTTATTCCTCTACTAGGGTCCGGTGGGGTTCCCCATGCCCATCCAGGGGAGAACATTTTAAACACTGGGCATACACTCACTCTTACAGCCACACACCCAAACACACACATTATACGGGGTAATTTAGAGCATTCAAGTTCCCTTGTATCCATGTTTTTGGAATGTGGGGGGAAACCGGACAACCCGGAGGAAACCCACGCAGACATGGGGAGAACATGGAAACTCCACCCAGATTGGGATTCAAATTGGAAATGTGAGAGGCGAATGTGTGCTATAATTTGCTGAAATATTGGTAAAACCAAAACCTTACCAACTGGCGCATTGGTTTCTGCATCCTGATCCTGTTCCTCACTTTCCTCTTGTTTCTCTATGAAACACAGATATGGTGCAGTATGTTTGAGGCAAAACAAATGAAATGAATTTATAAACTTCCATTTTTTTTTTTTACACGTTTACCTCCTATTCCAAAACAGGTTTTATTGCATTGTTCAAGACCCATGAAACGGTTTCCATTGCCAACACAACCAGTCCAGAAGAATCCCTTACATTTCCCATGAGCCACATCGTAGTAATATCTCAGGTAAGTCCCAAGACAGTCACCTGTAGCTTTAGGCAGATGGCAAACGTCGGTTGCTGAGGAGGAGAAGAGAGGTTTTAAAATCATTAGTAAATTTGAACACCTTGTTATGCATTTGTTTTACCACCAGGTGGCATGATTGACTCACATTTATATCTGCTGCTGTTTAAACTCACCGTTTGTAGGATAGAACTGCGCAGCGTTGGCAGAGCAATTTCTCATGCAGTACATCTCCGCAATAAAGCGGTTTCCATTTCCACCCGTTCCAAAATAGCGAAAAGGGTAGCATTTATCTGCAGTCTTATCGTAATACATGTAGACTATCACGTTTGTGCCGTCGCCTTCATCTTTAGGCAGGTCGCAGATGTCTGCAGAGAGGAGATCCAGTCATGGCAGTTTAACGGCCATATTCTGTAATGTTTAACTAGATTTGCAGACACTCCTAGTTTTTATAATGGTTGTAAATATACCAGTCTACAAGCAAAATGGAGCCTTGGGTTTGGTTTTGGTTGTTTTTTCCAGGGTTACACCAATGTTTTCTACAGAATTAAAAATCACCATTAATCAAACTATATACAAGATTAGACTAAAACCATACTATTCAGGTTGCTGTCAAAAGTGTGCCTTTTAAATCAAATTTCAAACTATTATGATGAGTTATATAATGCAAAATAACACTTATATGGGCAGGTTTTTGGAGTCTGTCTATAAAGTTCATCCAGATCAATCATAGATGAATTGTAATTTAATACATTTATGCATGTTTCCTCAAAAGTGACCATAATCAACCCCTTATTTATTGCAGAATCTATTTGCTACATGAATAAGAGGGTATGTAACTTAATTTCTTTCACTTACAAATTGATCCTTTTTTTTTACAGTTATGATACGATTATGGATTTTTAAATGTTTAAAGAGTAAACTTTATTTTAAAGTTCTTAACGGTGCTTGAATATATAGCAGTATGTGGACTATTTGTCAGTGAGGTATTATGTTTGTAGTTAAAAATTCACACAGCTGCCTTAACAGTAAATTCTAAATTGTATTACATATTTAAAAGGTTGAAGACAAAGCAAGAATTTGACTGCCCGCTTTGCTTACATGAAAGGAAATTTTTACAACTTATGAAAGAATTTCGGAAACTGAGCAATGATCGGCGGAAAAAGCATGAATTTGTGTTACAGTCATAGATTTTAAATGTAATGCTATATAGTCAATTAATCAAAATAAAGAAAGCCCATTTGATTTGATTTTATATGTGAAGTATACACTTGGAAAAATCTTTACATGAAAAACATAAATGGATCTGCCTAATGAGCAAGTGATCTCAAAGCATTTCAAAGAAGATGCAGACTTTACCTGATGTTGTATCCTGGCATTTTGTACAATAAAATAAAGCAAAAATGATTAAACCCAGGCTGCGGTAACTCATTGTGCTTTGCTCTGTGGTGATGTAGCTGAAGTAAATGAGAGCTCATAAATTATTGTGAACAGGAAGGTCTCTCTGAACTTTGTACTTTTAAGTGATAAGCAAGGTGGTAAGAAAGTATGTTCATTTATTAGAAATGTCCTGCTGATTTATGTCTTGTGAAGAACATCTCTATCTTAAATCTTCTTTTCTACAAAAAAGCATCTTAAAGGATTCTGTTGACACTTTTATGTCATTTACATTTACATTGTTTAATACCTCAATAAAATGTTCCTCAATAAAACTTACAAACAAGAGTCATAACAAACTAATATACAATACAGAGTTACTTGTTTTAAACATGACAATGCATGAATGATCTGTGGTTAAAATCTGCCAGGTCACAAGGAGTTTAAATCATGGACAAACTATGCATCAGATAAAAATCAGTAATGTATCAATGTATTCTCAAAACATCTTTGCTCAGTGTTTGCACACATTCATATCTTCAATTTTTCAAGAACACAGTTACTAAAATGTATATTGTAAATGTTTGTGCTTGCATGGAAACCAGTGTCTTTGCTGTAGCTTGAACACGTTGACCTGACCTCACTATTTATTTAATGATCTAAACCATTTAATGTCTTAAAAATATCCTGTTTGGAATAATACCAGAGACAACAATATATCTGAACTTTAATTTAATTTATCTCATTGGCTCAGAAGTTTACATATTTTTATTTAGTTTAGGTGAAACATTAGTCTTTTACAAGATTTTCAAACTATGTTACTGGAAGATGTATGGAAGAACTAAGCAACTGAGTTAGGTTTGTAGGCATCATTGCTTGCAAATATTTAAAAAAACAATTTTTCTTGCCCATAAACTACCTATAAGATTGAGGTTAGGGCTTTGTTAAGGCCACTTACTCATTTTTTTGTCCTTAAGCTATACTGTGCCACAACTTACATGACCTCAATCATTCTACAAACAAATCTTAAACATCTTTTATAATCCACGTGGAAGACCCATTTGTGCCCAAGTTTGAACTGGCTTATCTTTAGTATTTTAATAATTTTATATAGCTTTTTCTTCAATACCACCTATTAATAAAGCGCACCAGTACTTCCTGCAGCACAACATAATGTTGCCAACCCGGCCTTTAATGTTAAGATGTTTCAGGCCTTTTGTGTTATTAGAACAGATGTTATTTATAAATGTCTTTATTATTAATCTGTTCCTTATTCATAGTGTTATTTTACTATTGCTGAATAAAAGTCATGTTAATTATGCGACTTGTATATACTTTTTCTTTAGCATCTTTATAAAGTCATCTACTTTTGTTTCTAAATTAAAGTATGTGTATCTCTTGAAGATGAGGTGGCTGCATAGTCCTATTAAGTCCTATTAAATTTTCACATTATAGTTACCAGACCAAGATTCTTTTTTAATTGCCATAGCTGATTTCTTTAGATTTTTCCTTTAATGTTAAGCAACAGGCAAGACGTTTTATAAAAAAAAACAAAAAAACGTAAAAATACCACAGGTACATGTCTAGTAAACTTTCATGTTAATTCCTGCCCATCAGCTGCTTGAAGCCATGAGATTGTTTACTAAATTTTGTAAACCACTTAAGGCACAATGCAAACTTTTCATACATCGGAATTTAGAATTAATGAATTGTAAGTAAAATAAACAGATTTTTATATACAAAGCAAATATACTTAATAAAAATATTAACAGTGGAATAAGCAATTAATGTGGTTACAATAAAATTATTGTAAAAGGAATAGAAGATAACATTTTATAGTGGAAGAACACTGACATAAGAGTTTTGTAAGGAGCAATTTGCAAAAAAAAATGTTGGTGACTGTTTTTTCAAATGCTTTGTGACACATGCATATTGAATAAGAAAGGACTATAAATAAAATGCATTCAAACCGACCCCATTCGTTTTTGGTAAGTTAGTAAATAGCATTTTACAGGATACAAACTTCAGTAAGCAAAATATCTTTGAAATTATTACTATTGATATATTATACATGAATGTTTAAAATCTCTGACGTAATGTCTTCTAATAAAGCTTTACCTTTTAATGTAAAATCTGAAATATATATGTTATGCATTAGCAGCAGAACCCCTACATTATTATTGTCATAGCATTATGTTTATATCAAACAGCAAATCCATGAAGTATAGTGTTTTTTGAGGATTAGGAACTTTTCAGTACTTCAGAATACTCTGTGTTGTCAATTCTTGAGCTCCCTCTGCTGGTGGAAATCGGTGTTGCCTTAATCTTCTAGTCGCTATTGTCATCCACATAGGCCATTTTTTGGAACTTGCATGTGCTTATCGAATGGGAACTCTAGAAACTCCTACCAAAAAAGGAGGAGTCATACCAAAAGTCGACTGAGGTTTCAAAGACGTGTGCTGACGTCAAGTCTTTGATAGCATGGACCATGTAGGAAGAGTATAAAAGACCTGAGTTAAAGGCATGTGGCACTTGAGTTAATGGTCTGCATCAGGGCTCTGGGAACTGATTTGGCTTCCAAAAAATGCCACTTCTCGAAATAACAGTTTTTGTTATTTTAGTGTTCTCACCATGTGGAAAATCTAGTAAGTTTTTGCACTTTGCATTGTTTTTTTTTTTATTCTGTCCTTAATAGCATTCGTGTTTCTGCTCGGTCTGGTTCTCTGTCTCTATTTTACTGTGATGATACTGCAACAGCTATAATTATAAAATGCATACAAAATCAGCTTTGATTTTTAAATCTTAAAGTGGTTAGCAGTAATACAAAATAAAAAAAAAAATGATGGATCTGCCAGATACACCTGTAAAATTGTCTGAAGGATATTCTGTACTGATTGTATTTTACTTTTTTTCAGCTGTAAGTTGGTCCTATAATGGTAAGTGATTTGGTACTTTATTAGGTCTGCCTGATAATATTGTTAAAAGATGACGTTTGTCATATGAACAGGCCAAGTACAACATGTACGATTAGTCATTTGGTTCCTTGCAGTTCTGCTGTAGTCCTTTTGGCTCTATGCTTTTTTTTCTGCTCTAGTAGGTTCACAGGGGTTTTCCCCCTACCCATCCAGGAAAGAACGTTTTGGGCGCTGGGCAAATACACAAGACAGGGAGCCAATCTTTCACTGAGCACACACAGCCACATGCTATATGGGCCAATTTGGAGCATTCGGTTTACCTTGAATCCATGTTTTTAGACTGTGGGAGGAAACCGGTGAACCCGGAGGAAACCCACACGGACACTGGGAGAACGTAGAAACTCCATCCAGATCGGGATGTGATCCTGGATTCCCAGCGCTGAGAAGCAAACATGCTAAGCCACCATGCTGCCCACGTTTTACACGTGCTCTCATTTGTAAGTTGCTTTGGATAAAGGCGTCTGCTAAATGACTAAATGTAATGAAAATAGTTTGTTAAACTGTCTAAACCCCCAAAATAGTTCAGGCCAGTTCTTAAAATCTGGTCAGTGTGGGCTTTAAAGTAAATGTTAGTAAAGTATCGTGTTTTCAGAGTGTTTTTGTCTTTAAAACATGGCAAAAAAAATTTGTAACATGGCTCAATATGACATATTTTGCAGAAACACAAAGATTTCCCCCGTTTGTTTTTGTAGTTATTTAAATATTCTCACTAACATGACAATGCAGTTTAAAAGTGTTTTTACAAAATGCAACATGTTTTAATAAAAATAATCCACTGTCTAGTAATAGTTTTCACCAGTTATAAATATTGTAACATTAAATTAAACATTAAAAATTAACAGATATTGCGGTCATTGCATAGTTGGTCCACTTTACAAAGGGCTTCCTAGTGGACAAACTATGCAATGACCGCAATATCTGTTAATTTTTTATGTCATAAATTTTAAATAAATTAATTTGCCATACTCTTTAATCAGTTAATGTCATGCCAGTTGGGTGGTTTGACCTATACATGTCCATGAATGAGTAAAAATGATAATGTGTTATAATATAGCCTAACACAGCCGGTTGACAGTCAACCTGTTAAATTTTATTTACAGCTTTCATTTTTTTAAATTGACTTCTGTGTTTATAATTTTTTTGCTGTCATCAAAGCACAGATTTCTATGCCCACTAGCAGTGAGTGAGTCATATATGTGCGATGTCATCACAGTGCTGTAACAATACCAAATTACTTTGGACATTATACTAACAGAGTGCTTTTATATTTACAACTGACGTTAAGAGGGGGCAAAATATCTTTAAAAATTGTTGGCAAACCAATATGTCTCATAGTCCTGAGAATAAGAACCAACTAGATGGAACATCAGCAGTTATAGCTGACTGTTTTTATTTTTAGGGATTAATGGAGAGGACCAATGGGGGTACAATTACCCATTATGTGCAGGAAAATCCCAGTCGCCAATAAACTTCAAGTCAGAGCTGCTAAAGTACAATTCACACCTCCCTCCAATCAAGCCCCAAAACTACAACCTGTCTCCCATGGAGAGACTTACTTTCACCAACAATGGGAAGACAGGTAAGTGAAATGTTCCTAGTATATGTATTTACTGGTGTATTTTGTTAATTCATTCATTAATTATCTTCTGCTTATTCCTTTATGAGGGTAGTGGGGGATTCCCCATGCCCATCCTGGGGAGAACATCTCGGGCGCTGGGCAGATACACCCAGGACAGGGCGCCAATCCATCGCTAGGAACACACTCACTCATACAGCCACACACTCATACACACACTTTACAGGGTAATTTAGAATACTCAATTTCCCTTGCATCCATGTTTTTGGGATGTGGGAGGAAACCGGAGAACCCGGAGGAAACCCACACAGACACGGGGAGAACAT
>JAOUQT010023067.1:0-11713 GCA_025769995.1 Xyliphius kryptos
GTGGGTTGTAGACACCGCCTCATGCTACCTCTATGGTGAGAGAACTGACCAAATGCAAAAGTGACCAAAACATCAGATGAGAACAGAGAAAAGTGTGTGGTCACCACCTGCAGAAGCACTCCTTTATAGAAGTGTGCTTGACTTGGAGTTACATTGTGTTGTTTAAGCGTTCCCTTTATTTTTTGAGCAATAACATACATTTTTTTAGCACTAATAAAACAGTACCAGGTAACTGTGCATGACCAATTCCCCTGAAGATATGCTGTTTAATAAATAATAATAATAATTTATGGTCTGTATGTTGGATCATAGTGTTAATGGTAATCTTTGGTAGTCGTGGTTATTGGGTTTTGATTGTTGGGTCTTTATTTAAAGTTTTCACAACATGCCTACGAGGGCCATGCCACTTTATCAGCAAACACAGAAACAGGTTGGACATCAATACACCAGCTCACAACATGTTGTCCAGCAGACCTCATCGAGGTATGGGAAGTTTTGAAAATACAAGCTGTTAAACGTGCTGCGCTTTGTCGGCTTAGATGATCTAGTAGATTTGTAATTGTGGCTTTTGGTAAAAGCCACAGTTGCAGCAAGCAAGCTGCTTCTTGTTGCATTGATGGCATAGCTTTTTTTCTTCTTTCCTCTTTCCTCTCCCTTTCTCTCTTACAAATGCTGAAAAGTAAATAGCGTACTTTACATTTGAAAGGCTGCACAATCTGTAGTTATTGGTAAAACCTTATTCTAATACTAAAGGTTACATGTACCTTAACATATACGCTACCTGGGGATGAGGTTCAGAATCAGTTCAGAGCTCTTGCATTATTATTATTTATTTTATTTTGTTTTCTTATTATATTTTTTTAGCATCAACTATTTTGTGTTCCTGTTTTAACTTCAAATAAATACTTATATAATTTCTTAAAGCACAATTATTAATATTTGTCAAAATATTACAAGTTCTACTCAAATAACTCTTTATTCATCCCATGGTGGGGAATTTGCATGTTCGGCAGCAAAGGGACAGCAAATGGAAAGTTTACAAGGTTTTACATTTTTTACAAACAGATAAAAATTTTTTATATACTTTTATCAGTATATAAAAGATAAAAATGTAAGATTTACAATTATGTACATGATGGTTAACAATGAATATAACCGAAAACACAATAAAAATGTATTATTGTAACTATTAAGTACAAGTGCTATAATTGTACTATTATACCATTAATCCCACTATACTATACTATTTTTTTAAAACTCCCATGTTTTTTTTAAAACCTCAATGTTTGCATGATTCAGGTGCTTGTCTTGTGATAATAATTTATTATTCATAAGTATGATTTTGGGTATTTCAGTAATAATACAACATTTTCAAATGCACTGTAATGCGTTACTGTACTTTACATTGTAATGTGTAAGTTGTATTTAAAGTTAAATTGTGCAAATTATCATCAGGTGCAGGCAATTTCAAATTCCATAAATAACTATAACATACTACATTGTGAAAATACTAGATTACAGCACAATAATGTGCATTCTGCATCATCAGTTTATTAAAAAGCTGCCGATAGACCACAGTGATGAATAAAAACAGTCAAGATAAATCTAATTATAACAGTTTTTTTTTTTTTGTCTGCTGCTGCTTATTATCGGCTTCATTTACTGCTTAATTCCATTTGGTGTTTTCGCACGAATGTTATTAGCGTATGAATAATAATTTATTTCTTTAATTGTGAAAAACGCCATTTATATTTCGTGGCATAGAGGGATGCTTACACAGTGAGGTTCAAAAGTTTACGAACTATTAAACGGTTTCTATTTTTATTTCAAAACTTGCAATGTATAATATAATTTAGTACAATTTACCAAAACGTGCTGCAGATTTGCATTATTTTACTGCATTTTTTGGGTTGTATTGCAGATAAAACGTTTAGAAGCATGACAAGATACATTTTTTTTTTAAAACATGGTGACATCATGATGGATTTTATGCAATACCTGAATACTTACCAATTATTACAACCCAGAAAGAACATACAAATTACAATTTATGCAGAATACAAAGTATTTGAAAGATTCCGAATTGTTATGCTTACATTTATTTGTGGTTTTCACTTTTGGTCCTCACTGTTTTTTGATGTCACTGTAATTTTTATATTGCATTGCTTCACCAAATTTTAAGCTGCTTTTAAACTATTGCTCTTTTAAAGCTGTGCAAATCATTTTGCTTAATAACTGACTGTTAATTTATATTCGGACAGGAAATCCAGCTCCACATCTGTAAAGAAGGCGCAGTCCGAGGCCACTGAGGTGATGGCGGAACCAGCCTATACGGTGCCAGCTTTCAGGGAGAGGTGAGACCCTGTTGGCAGATGTCATGATTACCAATCCAGTATTCTATTTAAGGAGGCTGTAAGGGTGTAAGGCAATATTTAAGCCGATATCTCCATTAAGTGTACTGTAAGCTTCTTCATTTCACAGCTACTACAAGAAACACTAATCCATTGATTTAAAGACCGTATTGTATGCAATTTAATGGATTGTGTTGATTTAAGGGAACCTGAAGGAATGGCAGAATACCAGCGTGTAGCTGCTCATCTTGGAAGGAATCTAACCAGCCTGCAGCAGGAGCTGCACAGGATGCGTATGGTTACTCATGAACAAGTGGAAAATATTGAGATTACAAAAGAGGTCAATACAGAAAGATCATTTTTGGCATTATGTCTGGACATGGTTTATTGTACATCGTTTACTTTTTTGTTCCAGGTCAGCGAGATGAAGTGGGTCAGGAAGGAGGCTCCTTCTGAGATTCCCAGAGTCCCAGACTTCCTAGTGGGTTTAAGGTCTCATACTGTTTGGGAAAAATCTCCAGTCAAGCTCTTCTGCACCGTGTCTGGCTTTCCCAGTCCCATCGTTAAATGGTTTGAATTTATTTCAACATTGTCTCATTTCTTGTTTTGCCTGTTATTATAAGAGTTATGAGATTATCATGGACAAGAATAAATCTCAGCAGTGCAGTAATGCTGATAAGGTCATGGTGTGGTAGTTAGTGTGGGCAGATCGGATGCAGCAGTGCTGCTGAAATTGTTTAATACTTTTATTGACTGCTGGATTAAGGGTCATTACATTTACATTTGGTCATTTAGCAGATGCTTTTACCCAAAGTGACTTTCAAATATCCAATTTAATAGTTGGGGTCAGAACGTAGGGTCACACAAAGAAGCTCTGGAGCAATGAGAGTTGATGGACTTGCTCAAGGACCCACATTGGAAACTTCAATGGACCTGGGATCACAACCCTTAGATTGCTAAGGCAACACCTCAATCAATGAGCCACCGCTCCTTAGCATAAACCATCCATAATCCACAAACCAAAAACGTCTTACCACCAGCTTCCTGTAGGAAGTGTCCTCTTAGCCTTTATGCACAGCCCACATTTTAAGTGAACAACTATGTATTTATTTATACAGATCGCCAAAATTATTGCCGAAGTCAGACCATTTTCTTTAACATCAATCCATTATCTTCCGCTTATTCCTCTACTAGGGTTGCGGTGGGGTTCCCCATGTCCATCCAGAAGAGAACATCTCAGGCGCTGGGCAGATACACCCTGGACATGGCGCCAATCCATCGCTGGGCACACACGCACACATCCACACACTATACAGGGCTAATTGGAGAATTCAATTGACTTGAAATCCATGTTTTGGACTGTGGAAGGAAACTGGAGAACCCGGAGAAAACCCACGCAGACACGGAAAGGACATGGAAACTCCACCCAGATTGAGATTCGAACTGGGAATCCCCAGCGCTAAGAGATGAACGTGCTAATCACTAAGCCACTAACCACGCTTGGATTAGAGGATGACCAACACAAACATCGGGAAGATCAGACCTTTCTCAACAGAACAGGCTACTCAGCCGCTGGTCCAAGCCCTTAGCCCTATCCTGGCTCGACTATTGTAATGCTTTGCTGGCCGATCTCCCAACTTCCATGATCAGGCCTCTACAGCTGGTTCAAAACTCTGCAGCCCGACTTGTGTTTAACCAGCCCATCTTTGTTCTTTGAAATGGATGGGTAATAACCACAGATCACCTGTTTAATTCTGATGGCTGTTGAAGAGTCAAAAGCAAGAGTCAATTTCCTTCCTGTCAGAATTTCGGGCAGAAGCTGATGTAATGATGTTGGTAATGTTTGTTTGGCGCAATGTTTGGTGGCTCAGTGGTAAGGATTTTGGGCTAGCAATCTAAGGGTTGTGGGTTCAAAAGACCCTTAACCCTCATTGCTCCAGGGGTTCTGTACATAACCCTGTGTTCTGACCCCAACTATTAAGTGGGATACTTGTAAATCACTTTGAATAAACGCGTCTGCTAAATGACCAACTGTAAATATGATGTAATGGCACACTCTGAATGGACGGCTCTGTGGGCAGTAAGGACCTATGCGTCATACCAAACCTTAAATAGACACCGTTCACCAGGACCATTCACAATGTGCAGGGTTGTGTATTGATGTATTGGTTCCAGGATCATGACGGTGAGTTTTTCTCACTTCCATACCATTTAGTCCTCAGATCATAATCCAGTGGGATGAGGTAGGACTGGATAAGAAATTATGTCAATACTCTCATTTGCAGCAACTGCGAAATTCTGCTTGAATGGTCAATATTTCTTCGGATTGATTTCACCATTTAGAGAAATCGGTGCTGTGACACACTGCTGTGGTCCTGAAGTACTACAAGATGAGTGTCTCTAACAAAGTGGCAATTCAGGCTGTGTATAATATATCATATATCATGTGAGTATAATAACACTGGTTTTATACTTTTGCAGGAATAAAAATGGTGTTCCCATCGATCCTCTAAGCGCACCTGGAAAATACAAAATTGAAAGCAAATATGGAGTTCATAGTCTGATCATCAGCAGGTAAAACTGTTCACTCACCATCTGTATTGTGAAGGGATTCTGTAAGCATTGCACATGAGCGGTCACATGACCTTCAAAAACACTTCATATAAACTTGTAATACTTGTAAAAGTAAACTAACTTTCATTATGCATATTTAAACATTGCCTTTTTAATGATTTAAATCGGATCACATTAAATCAAATTTGTCACATTACATTACACAGGTGTGAAGGTGAATGAACAACGTAGTACCTACAGTACTTAGTCATGAAAAAAGTGTACAAATTCACACATGGGCGGCACAGTGGCTTAGTGGTTAGCACGTTCACCTCTTACTGCTGTGGATGCGGTAAGAGGCGGTTTGAATCTTGATCTGGGTGGAGTTTCCATGTTCTCCACGTTGGTTCTTTCGCACAATCCAAAAATATGGATTCAAGGTAAATTGTATTCTCTAAATTGCCCTATCAAACGCATGTCACTCCATTACTCCTCTCTCTCCATTAGCTCCGTGTAGCTGCTCACATTAGTACAAGGTACTGACTCTGGCCTACAGGACGGTCTCTGGATCTGCCCCCTCTTACCTTTAATCCATCTTGTCTTACTACACTCCAATTCATGCACGGCATAGTGGTTAGCACATTCACATCTCAGCGCTGGGGATTCGTGGTTCGAATCCCAATCTGGGTGGAGTTTCCATGTTCTCCACTTGGGTTTCCTCCAGGCTCTACGGTTTCCTCCCATAGTCCAAAAACAGGGATTTAAGGTAAATTGGCTGCTCTAAATTGCCCCTATAGTCTTTGAGTGACTGAGTGAATGATTTCCCAGCGATAGATTGGCACCGTGTCCTGGGTGTTTTTGCCCAGTGCTTAAGATGTACTCCCACAGATTGGCATGGGGAACCCCTCCAACTCTTATAGAGAATTAGGCGGAAGACAATGTATGTATGAATGAAAACGCCAACTCATTCACTGCGCTCTAGGGATGAGGTTATTCATATTGTGGCGCTAATCCTCACTTCCCCACACTGTCTGTAAGGCTGTCACTCAGCATTTTTAAGTAACTTCTGAAAACACATCTCCTCCACAGGCACTTGCTATGATAAAAGAAAGTGCTGCCAGAACAGATAATGATCAGGTTTGATGATACTACAGTGTAGCTGGTTTCTCCTTAACTACTGACTTGTGTTGTTCTAACAATTTCTTTACAGTTTCTTAATACTTAAAAGCGTAACAATTTCCTTAATGGAGTCCAAGCAGTAGCATTTAAATGAACACCTGACAAAAACTGAATGTAAAATCCAAACCCTGGTAACTAATGTGGGTGGCCATATACTTCTGCTCTGATAGTCAGAGAGAGTGAATGATCTGCTGTTAGAGAGAGTTTCCTATTTGGTCTTAAAGCGGCCTGTCCTCATCTCCAAGACACCTCAGCTGTTCGTTCCTTACTGCTGAGCTCGGTGTCATTTAATGCCGGAATGTCTGACATCTAAGTTCCAGTAGCAGCTTTACAGTCGGGAGAGTCGCTCACCACGTGGATCTTACATTGTAATACATTACTGTTCAAAATGACATCAACGTTCTTTATTCATTTCTTTTAAAGATTTAAAAAAAAAAAAAAGACAAGTCATTTTGACATGTACTTCAGGATCAATCTGGTGCTCAGATGTGGATTTTTAGTATCTTAACAGCTGCCTGACTTTAAAATAGTGCATGAAGCCTGAAGGTCACATTTCTCCTTTCTATTCTCACTCTCCAGCCTCTCCTTCAAGATCAGTGCTGCATTTCGTCTTCCTCTACTGGTCTCTTAAGCAGTGCCAGAAAATGCTCCACACTGTCTGTTAATGTGCAGATCTTTTTTACGCAATGGAAAATTATTTACTAAAGTCATAATTGATGTCATGAACTGTATTGATTACAGTGTTTACAGTTTTTGATGATGTGTTTTGACTGAAGTTGCCAAAATATTCTAAATATCCTTTTTTTAAAATGTCAAATTTTCACCTTTTTTGAATTCATTCATTCATTCAGAATCTTCCCCTTAATTCCCCATGAGGGTCACGGTGGGGTTTCCCATGCCCATCCAGGAGAGAACATTTTGGGCGCAGGGCAGATACACCCAGCACAGGGCGCCAATCCATCGCTGGGCATCCAATCATTTATTCATTCAGTATCTTACACTTAATCCTCTACTGGGGTTGTATGCCCATCCAGTGGAGAACGTTTCAGGCACTGGGCAGATACACCCAGGTCAGGGTGCCAATGGGCACACTGGTTTATCAATGGGCACACACTCACACAATCATTTACACAGACTAAACAGGGCAATTTATAGCATTAAATTTACCTTCAATCTATGTTTTTTTATAATAAAGTTTATAAAACAGTTAAAAAAAAGTAGGGTGGCACAGTGGCGTAGTGGTTAGCACATTCGCCTCTCAGCACTGAGGATTCCTGGTTCGAATCCCAGTCTGGGTGGCATTTCCATGTTCTCCCCGTGTGTGTGGCTTCTTCCCACATTCCAAAAACATGGTTTCAAGGTAAATTGAATGCTCTAAATTGCCCTGTGTAGTGTGTGTTTTTTTTGTGAGTGAGTGTGTCCAGAGACAGGTTGACGCACTGTCATGGGTGTATCTGCCCAGCGGCCGACACTTTCTTCCCAGGATGGTCATGGGGAACCACCCGCGACCCTCGTCGATGAATAAGCGGAAGATAATGAATAAATGTTCTCCCTGTGTCTGTGTGGGTTTTTCTATGACAGTGTCCCAAACCAGGTAGAGGGTAAAGGTTGTTTTAGGAAGAGCATCTGGCGTAAAAGCCAAGTCTAACATGCAAGTTCATCGCTGTGGTGACCCCTGAATAATAAGGTGTTAAACACGAAATAAAAAGAAGAAAATGGCCAAAAATTTACATAAAAATCCATAAAATGTAATTACGCTTATTGTCCACCAGAGCAATATTTGTCCACCATTGCTTTTCCATAGAAAATGTGTTCACTTATAATCACAGTACATTTAGAGATAGAAAGGTTAGTTTCAAAACATTAGATGGCAGTATTTCACAGTTTAGTAAACTTGAACATGCATTTGATTTAATTCAACAAAAGCTACATGTTAAGCCCAAAAGACACACCTGATACCATTTATCTGTTAGTTCAGACAATAATGACAGTTTGTATTTTATTTTTAAGATGCACGACCGCAGACTCCGCTGTGTACAGTGCCGTAGCCACCAACACTGAGGGAAAGGTGACTTCTAAAGCCACAGTATGTGTGAGAAGTAAGTCTCCTCTGTGTTGTTCAACCTGATTAAATCACCTCACATTTTTACCAACAAATTTTTTGTTTTTATAGGAGGAACTGGAGCTGCAGAGATGTCTCATTTGCCAGGCCAAGGTGAGAAAAAGCTGGAATGTTCTGGCTTATACCCAGAAAAATAAACTATAAATAACATGTGCCAGTCACTGGCTTCGATAAGATAAAATGTGTGGGGCTTAGGATGGATGCCGAGTTTAACCTAACAATAATGATTAGAAGCTTTCCCCCAGCTCCGCCTCTCCATACACAAGGTGTCAATTTAGACCTGAAAATCACATTTGGTCAAAAAAAAACTGTTGATGCTTTTATATAAACTATTTTGCCAAAAGTATTGGCTCACCTGACATACAGTATGAATTCAAGGGACATCCCATTCCTAATACATAGGGTTCAATATGAGGTCGGTTCACCTTTGCAGCTAGAACAGCTAGAACGTTTTTATAGAAGTGCACCACTATGTCCTAAAAAATTCACAGTTTTTTTGCTGCTGTTTGGAATTAAACTGGTTTTGCATGATGGAGGAAACACGTGGATGCTGTGTGGCCCTTGGTTTACAGCAGTGGGAGCTGCCACATGGAAACTTATTAACGTTTCTCTTCCTTTAGCACCTTTTCCTACAACCATCCACCGTAGCAAGTTGGAGGTGACCCTGCTCGATAGGTTTGGAGTGACATTTGGTACTGAGGGAGAGTCACTGACCCTGGTGGCAAACATGGTGGTTGTGCCAGATCTTCCAAACCTGCCACCAGAGGTCATGTGGTACAGAGACGGTAAGATCCTTACTGTGTAAAATTACAAATCATTTGTACTTGTAAGTTCTATTTGCCTTAAACATCAGACTCTACTGAAAATTTGGTTTGTGATCCTCCCTGCACCACAACGATTCTGCTCACAGTGGTTTAAAAACTTTACCACAATGTTCTTTATACTTTTTTGTAACTCTACATGACCTAAAGCATCATCACATCGTCGTAAAAGTAAAAATGAATCTTACAATTATTACAAAATGATTACTCTTCATTTGTTAAAAGATGGAGTACTGATTATATTTGGTGAGAACCAACAGGAAGTAAGTAAGAGTAAGATAATAAGCCTTTATTAGTCCCACAAAGGGACTATTGGAAAATTCACAGATGAGGAAAAATTTAGAATACATTGGGAAAGATAGGAGATTTAAAAAAACGGAGCACAGTGTGGGCTAATGAAAAAAAAAACACTTTTTGGCATGCAAGCACAGATAATAGTAACACACTGACATAGCCATGAGTACGGGGTACAGGGTAAAAACAAGCGGCCATCTGTTTTTTAGCAGCCATTATTCCGGTGCTCACACAGACCCATCTTGCCAAAGCAAGCCGTGAAAAGCCATGAAAAGCCGTGTTGATTGAGGGGGACAGAATGTCATAGCGATAACATAGCAGTTGTCCTGGAAACCAAAACAGTCCAGTAATGTGCTTAGGAAAACAGGGTAGATAGCCAGGATTCCATAGCAACCGTTCTTCTGGGGGAGGTTACGCAATCAAAACTTGCCACTGAAGGACGATGCTGATATGACTCGACCACAACCAATCAATCCTCTCTCTGAGCTTCTCCAAGATCAATTCCATGTTGTGATTAATAGTCACAGTCTGAGATCCAAGGGTTTGACCCATCACATAAATCCTATTGGGCAGCTTTTAATGATGTTAAACAACTGACCCAACTCTTTCAATTTCCCAATATGCCAGGCAACGCCTAATCCAATCAGTAATACATTCCAATGTCCTCCGCGGTAAGAGGCGCCCAGGCACATGACACGCAACTTCCTTCACCCGATTCAAATTTGGAAGATGAAAAAAGGCCTGGGTAATATTCTTGATTTGGGAAGTAAAGAAAGAAAGCTATCAAGGATGACACCCAGACTCCACCCGAGAAGAGGAGAAGACCAAAGACTTTTCCATTGAGATAGAGAGGTTATGAACTTTATTCAATGTGGATTTAGTACCAATTAAAAGGAAATTGGTTTTATTACTCTTAATTTGACAAAAATGTAAGTGAACCAAGAAATCAGTAACTGAGGAAAGTAAGTGTGGAGTTGGGTTTGGTTTTAAAGTAGAACTGGGTGTTGGATTCTTCAATTTAGTACATATAGTGAAAGTTAAATTCACAATACCTCTAAATCCTAAATTTATTTTAGATGTGTGTTAGAAATTGGACTTGAATCAGTAGTGAGGGTTCATTGAACATGACTTGACGTGTCTGCTTGTGTGCATTCGCAGAAACTCTTCTGAAACCATCCAGATGGGTGGAGATGTCTGTTGGCAGTGGAACAGCTAAACTGACCTTTCCTCATCTCAACAAGGATGATGAGGGTCTGTACACGCTACGCATATGGAGCAAGGATGGAACCACTGAACACAGCGCCTACCTGTTTGTTAGGGGTGGGTTTGGGATTTATGTTTTTAGGTTGTGATTGGTGTGTTTTTGGTGTAAAATCTGAAATATTGTACGTTTGTGTGTTTAACAGATGCTGCCCGCTCTGTCGCTAAAGCCCCTGGAGCTCCAATGGACGTCACAGTGTCTGATGCCAACAAGGATTACGCTTTAGTGTCTTGGAAGCCACCCAACACCACCGACGAACCCCAGATCACTGGTTATTTTGTGGACAGGTTAGAACTTTTAACCAAAGCTCTTAATAGGCATAATCTTCAGATGCCAGCTAATAAGAACAGATACATATCTCTAAACTTGGATAGGAATTTAAAGAGTTTTAGTAGTTTACTGAAAATGTAATGATGATGTTAAGGAACTTTTCATATGAACTAAAATAGGAACAGTATTCATTTATTCTCTTCCGTTTAATCCTGTACTGGGGTTGCAGTGAGGTTTCCCATGCCCTCCAGGGGAGAATGTTTTAGGCGCTGGGCAGATACAAGAAGATCAGGGTGCCAATATCCCATTTTAATAGGGGTCAGACCACAGGGTTCCATACACAGTCCCTGGAGCAATGAGGATTAAGGGCTCAAAGGCCCACATTGGTCATTTCAGTGGACCTGAGATTTGAACCCTCAACCTTGAGATTGATAGTCCCACGCCCACTCCCTATAAGGGCTTATATGGTCCTTGGCGGTGACTTGGTGCCCACGGGCACCATGTTGGTGACCCCTGGTTTACAGTATAAGAGAATGAATTTGCTATTATTGCTAAATTAAAAGTATAGTATTCATATAAACTTACTATTAAAACCTACTTAACATACTTATGAAATTAGTATTTTATATACTTGCAGGTAAATACTACCTGAGTTGAGATGCACAGCATTGCTGTTTCTATGCAACGGTAAAAAATGTGACGTCGGTTACATGTTGGAGGGAGTGGTAGCTCAGTGGTCAGGGTGTTGGACTATCAATCACAAGGTTGGGGGTTCAAATCCCAGTTCCACTGAAGTTACCAATTTGGGTCCTTGAGCAAGACCCTTAACCCTCATTGCTCCAGGGTTCTGTTTCAACCCTGT
>JAOUQT010023078.1:0-22169 GCA_025769995.1 Xyliphius kryptos
GTCACATTCCTTACAGATTTAGCTATTAGGAATTATTATCAATTGTTGTATGAAATGTTTAATGCACATTTAAAATGAACATTCAACCTAAATAATAGAAGATTGAGGTTCTCACTATAACACACACACAGGTCCTGGTGAAGCCAATGGCATGTAAATAAAACAGAACCTTTCCCTTCATTTGAACAGCATCAGCAGACCCTCAGGTGGTGGATGTGGATTATTAATGTTGAAGTATTTCTTTAAAGGAGGTCATTAATGATCTGATCTCTGTACTATTAATTATGCAGCCTCAGTTTTCCTGACGGTGGAATGTCAATAGTGAAGTGTTCTCAGGCTGCAAATCCTTGACCTTTCTGCTTAGGAATTAAGGAATGGATAATGGCTACTTGTACCCTGGCTTTAGACCTTGATGTTTGAGGGCCAGTTCAGTTCAGATTGTGTTCATGTTCTGGGACCAGGGGCAGCAGAGTGTCATCAAGGTGGCAGGTTTACTTTCTGTCCAAATCACTCTTGAGTTATTTATGTTACACACGTGCTGACGGGGGAATAGTCAAAGCCTTCAACACCTTCCTCACCTCCGTTCTGATGCCATCAGGTGGCTAAAAGCAGAACTGCACTTGTGTTTACACCTGTATAAAGATAGCAGATAGATTCCGAGAAGTTTAAACATCACATCTGTATCACATTTGTCTGTAAGAAGTCTGTATGGGATCAGTTTGTGCATCAGTTCCTGAAAGAACATCATTAACATGACATGGTTTCTCCCATCATCAGATTTAATTGTGAAATGTTCTCAGTCAGGTAAACATTTACTCACCAACTAAAGTGATCCACAATGACACTCCATGTTCTCACTGCTCCATTAACCTCTTCACTGACCCGAGGTTCTCCTCAGTGTTAGTTATTCCATTCTGTTGGATAAACTGACTGAGGGAACAAGAATCCTTCATCACATCTGTTATCACTGTGTTATACCTAAAACGTCATCATCCGTTCTGCTGTTCTCATCTGATTAACCTTCTAATCTTCAGGTAAAAAAACATTTACATCACAAATACAAAAGATTTAAAGTGGATTAGAACTTCAGCGCCTGATTAGTCAGATATATTGAAAGTCAGTAAGAGTTCAGTTTTCTTAAGATCAATAAAACATCATAGTATCTCTAAATTACCATACATAAAGAAAATATCAAATAAAACATAAAAATAAAACCCTTTAAACACAGTTTCACATCTGCATAGAATCTGGGATAGAACCAAAAAGATTAAACGCTTTTACAGTGCATCGTTTTATTTAAAATAAGATAAAATAGAAATGTATTCAACCCGTTGTATTCACAATTCCTGCTGTTTTATAAAAATCAGGGTTTTTAAGACGAAGCAGCTCGCTAGTTTTTCTTTCAGCGTGTTTGGCGCCCCCTTGTGGAAAATATAATAAAAAAATTAGTCCTGTTCTGTGAATTGATTTAAATTCGAAATAAACGTGTTCGCGTTTCAAAGTAAAAAAAAAAAAAAAAAAGCGGTTTAAAAAATCTGAAACTAATAACTAACGTCAATAATTTAATATGATCTACACATAAATAATATTTAATGTTAAAGATCTCAATTAGAAAAAAAAACCTTTATAATTTGTTTGTATACATTAGAGAATCCTCCTGGGAACTGTTTGTGGGAACTGTTTGAAATCTCTGTAAATATATACTTCAGGACCAAGTAACTACATGCGTTCAATTCAGAAGCCTAATATCATTCTCTTAAATTGCAATCAACTGATATGTAACCTTATCTTATTTATTTTTTCATTATCTTCTGCTTAATCCTCTCTTAGGGTCTCGGGGGGTGGGTCCCTATGCCCATCCAGGAGAACATTTCTGGCACTGGGCAGATACACCAGGACAGGGTGCCATCACTGGAGACACACACATTATAAAGGGTTAATTCAGGGCAGCCAATTCACTTTGAGAAATGGACATGCTGACCGCTACACCACAGCGTCACCCTCAACTGAATGGTATAAAGTTTAAAACATTCTTTCATCAAGATTCAAGAAGGTTGATCTTTACAACCTGTGAGTATAACATATTATCCTTCATCTTCAACTTAACCCTCTACTAGGTTAGCGTTGTGGTTTCCCATGTCCATCCACGAGAAAACATGCTACACATTAAGCCACCGTGCCGCCCTATAACATTTTAATAACAACATTTCATTAATACAGTTAATAAGCTTTCAATCAGTATTATTAATGTTATTCAGGTTAATGAATTGGTGAGCTTTTCTCAGCAGGTGCTCATCCTCTCCCTTCTTTAAAGCACTGATGCTAAAATCTGGATTTATGAGTAAAATCATAAACATCTGTTCAGCTCCAGCTGCTTGAGCTGTGTGTGTATCTGGGATTATACCTTTAATGGAGATTAAATGTGATATTAAAGGGATCATGTGATAGGTAGTGCTGAACAGATTGAGTTGCTCAGAGACAGAAGGTCAGAGATTTACTGTGAATACACTCAGTTAAAGGTTTAACCCTAGAGTGGGAAACGGCTGCTTTAAATGTTCCACTGAACCAATCAGAATGAGACCGTGGAGTTTCTGAGCGCCAAATTTACCATTAATCTGAAACCTAAAGAAACTTCAGGATGAATGAATCAGACTGAGCAGTAAATCAACAGAACTCTTTTATTTCTCTCGCTCACTAGATTTTAAAGGTTTAGTATTTACAATCAAAAAAAGACTTTCTGCATAAAGTAGTAAGAAAGTTTACATGTATTACTGATGTGGAGCTCGAGCCCAGCGCGTGTACATGAGGAGCATGATGACAGCGTGAGGGATGACCATGTCACTGAGCAGCTGCTCCTCATTTCCATCATGCAGATGAGGATCATCTCAGGAGCATCCAGAAACTTTGGGTTTGTTTAATTCCCTTCTTACTCTTTGTTCTTTTGCATCGTTACATTTAATTTTTACACACAGACAGGAGAACAAACAGAACAAGGACCATGTGCTGGTTTATCATCTGCTTCTATACTGACCCCTAGTGTTGACTCCCGGCCCCTGACTTTCAGGAAGCATTCGGTCGACTGAAGGGAAACGCAGAGCCGCTACTCAGCGAAACGTTCTCCACAACAGAACAGCAGGACGGGAACCGCGGAAGCAAAATATTTTATTTCCTACAAAAATGCAAACTGAAGTCAATTCGGAAGGTTTCGCTTTGGCAGGTTCGATTCACACACTATCGAGTCTAAACCACTGCCACCTGAAGCAACGAATCACAAAAGTGCTGAATTTTGAAACTGCATCCCATAACATTTTAGTTTGTGTATTGTTTCCATCCCACCCGAAAACACAGAGGTAAAGTCCCCGTCATGAGGTTCATCCTCGAGCAGCGCAGCGTCTAAACGCCGGGAAAAAAAAAAAACACAAGACCAGCTGGGACTGACGGGTGGGAGGCTGAATGGGGGATCTATTCATTCTCACTACGTCTACTGTATGTTTAAGGCATTAGCAATGTGACACAGGAGGCTGGAGCGCAGCTTATACCTGCATGTTTTCTAAAGCAATGTTAAAAGCAGTCAGCACCACGTGTGTGATACATCTGATGTGTGATTTGTGTGATGTGCGATACGTGTAATGTGTGGTGTGTGTGATGAGACTGACATGTTATATGTGTGTTGTATGTGTAATGCGTGTGATGTGTGTGGTCAATGTGATGTGTGTGATGTTTTAAACATGTGGTGTGTGTAGTGTGTGATGAAAGAAGCAGTGTGATGCTCTATACAGAGATGTGTATAATTTCAGAACACAGTCAGTGAGTGTAATCTGATGAAGGTCTTTGTAACTGGACATTTTTTGGGCTGATTGGCTTTTAGAGGAATTACGGTAAAACATAACTTCATGTGCATAGATTAAGAATGCAGTTTGGAGAACGAGCGGCTCTCCGAAAAAACAATCTGAAGATGAGTGATCATAGAACGGCCTTTGATTCTGTTTACAAAACGTAAAACAAACACACAAACATCAGTGACCTTAACGAAGAAAACCCGAACTGAAAACGCTGATACAGAATCATCAATCAATCACTGATTGATACAGAATCATGACTCTTCTGATTCAGTGTGTAGAAGCACTAATGAACTAAAATGTCATCAATAATTAATAAAGTCCAGATTCAGATTTCTGGATATTTAGGCTGTTAATTCCACAGAGGCTCATCTTCCAAAGAATACGGTAATCATTATGTCAGTCCACTTTAAAGCACATGACCTGCAAACACCATACACACGAGCCCCCCCCCCACACACACACGTTGATGAACATTCCTGTGTTAATGCCGTAGCTGTGACTATACATGCGCCGGGCGGGGGACAGAACGAAACGGAACAAAACAGAACGGAACCACCAGACCACGAATCACTTTCAGACCTGTGAAACCAGTTCTATCAACAGCATGACTGCACACGGAACAAATCCGGTCCTGGTTGTATGGACTAACCATCATTATTAGAGGTTCTATTGATTCTGGAGCTGAACTGGTTCACAGGTTTTATTTCATCTTGTTGTGATGACATCATCATGAGATTCATCTCACTGTCGACTGATTTGGACGCATTTATAACCAGAACCACTATTAAAAAACGATATGACAGATATGACACAATTAAACAAGATAAATATCCTTAAAGCAGCAGTAGGCAACTATATGAGGTAGAGAGATATGGAGACCCCTCTGGTAGAAATGTGTTATTTCACTTTATAAAGGAAATGAAACGTGTCATTTCATTACTTTAGATATTTAATATTCTGGGTTTAAGATTAAGAATTAATCAGAAGCGAAGGAGCAGCTCAGACGCGGTTCAGTAGGAACGTCCTCTGATCTAATATTTATTTTAATATTAATACAAACACATTCTACTCTCAATGTGAAATGTTCTGTGTAATGATGGATAGCTCTACATACTGACCCCAAAGTGGTGCTTTTATTTTAAAAAAACTGTTACATACTGCCACTTTAAGAAGGTCCCCAGAAAGGAGGTCAGTTCCACTACACTCAGGACAGGAGACTGCAGAAGAGCAAAAACATCTAACCTCGGTTCATGACCTTCACAGTGATCACTGATCCTATGTGTAGAGAAGCGAAAACAACATGGGATGAAGAACGTGGTACTAACTCAAAGACTCAGAGCGTAATACTGCTGTGAAGCTGAAACAGAGGGACTATACTGAGGATGTGCGAGGTTGACCGAGTGTGAGGGAAGAAACAAAGCTTCAAAAACCTCACACTCACTGAGTACAAACCAGAACCGAGTCTGATTGAGATGTCCATCTCCACATCGAAAGATTATCACTATGAACATGTGCGTGTTTACGAGGACACGGCCAAAAATATGAGGACATCTAAGCTTCAGCGTTTTGATTGGTGCTGATCTGGTGTCACGTTCTGCACAAACAGAAAAAGTAAAAAGAGCTTCTTATGTTCAACATAAACACAACATAAAAACAAGAGCTAGATTGAAAGCTGCAGTGTGTAAGTTTAGCAGGTTCAGCAGTCTGTCGTTGGAGCAGAAAACACGGAGTGGCATCAGATTTTTAACGTCAGCTAAAACATTTTTTATTTATTTTGGTTCGGTATCAGAGTTTTGGAAAACTGTTGTTAAAAACAGAATGGGGATCAGATTCTTAGGATGGTGGTGTCTGAATACCCGCCTCAATTTAACTCTAGAATATAAATAAATGAGTTCCGTGAAAAAGAACGGTGGGCTCAGCAACCCAGATTCAGGATCAGTCACAATATCAATTAAACTCATACATTTACTGAACTGTTTGTCCTTATAAGGTGCATGGGCCTATCCCAGTCATGACTGGGAATAATGGGAAAACCTGCGTGGACCAGTTTACCCTGCACACACGCACACACACTAAAGGGCATGTTTTTTGTACTGATTCTGGAGCTCCTAAAGGGAACCTAAAGACACGAAGAGAACATGCAAACTCTCCACACAGAAGCCGGAGCACTAACTGCTCCATTGCGCTGCAGTTTGATCTGATTCCACTGTTACAATACACCCCGGTGGTACATTTGTTCTGGGTGTAAGTCATATTCTGGGGTTTTGGACGCCGGGGCAGTTTGGCAGTAAGGACAAGATAAATGCAGTTCTAGCTTCAGTTTTAAAGGGTGCCCACATACATTTGGCAGTGTAAATAATCTCACTCCTGCCTGGTGTGCATTACGGTCTGATACGGTCGGTCTCTATGATAAAGTGATACAGTAATGTTATTATAGAACATGTGCATATATAGATGATGAACCCAGACGGAGAAGACGTTGCCATGTTTGTGAAACGCACCACGGATGGATTCTAGAGGTTCTAGATCTACAAAACTATTTACAACACACATATAATTTGTCTTTAGCACAGTCTATTGCATAATGGTGATAATCTTTAGTTTTATAAATATTATAAATGTACACGTTGTCATGTCCGTCTCAGTCAAAAACCAAGGATACGAAATGATGTCACCGCAGCCCCACCCCCTTCGACAAACATCAAAAAGACATAAACAAGAGAACGTGGACGCAACATGTATTATTCCCTTTGATCCCGTAACACTGTCTCGGTCTTAACACTACACTTCAGAAACCGGACAGGACGGAGGTATTGCAGAGGTTAAACCCACGGGTCTCGGTCTAAGGAGAAAGTGTTGTATTGATGACTGTGCTACGCGGGTTCGCGTGATTTCCAGTGTAAGTGAGCGTGTCGGTTTTCCACAGTGACGTCACAAGCTGCTGAACGTTGCAGTTGTCTGGACATCGGGTCGCAGTTAAAAAAAGAAGAAAAAAAAAATGGTCGCAGTCGGTTTTTAAAACGTCCGTCATATTTACATCCCAAAGGAAGACTTGCATTTATTTAACTGGGCGACGTTCCTCCCGCCGAAGATCATAGTCGGATTTACACACATATCGTATGGAATAATTCATATACATTCTGAAGTGGAAGGGATAGGTTCTAAAATTGAGTATAATACAGGGCGTCTGTACAGGAGAGCTACGAGTCGGTTGGATGAAAAAAAATACTCGTCTCTTTTTTTCTTCTTGCATCTTCAATAAAAAGAAGCAAATCATCTTTAAAAAATGTAATAAATTAAAAATGAAAAAAAAAATAAAATAAAATCATAAATTCGAAGCAAAGCGCATCTTGTCTTGTTCAGTCTCAGCGCTGCTGTTTAAGACGGCGGACTCTCTTCTGGATCCCATCGGATCCCTGTGCTGAACTGTAGAGGGCGCCGGTCGAACTGGTGGTATCGCACCGGATGACATCTGACGGAAGAGGGCGACCCTCGGCGGGACAGTGGCGCGCACGGCTCCCTGCTGGGCGGATCCCGGCGCCTGCGGGGCGGGGCTTGCCGCCGGCAGCTGAATCGATGCCAAGGATTCTCCGGATGACGGATGCTGCCTGATGGGCAGTGACGTTTCGTGGGGCAGGGAGGGCTGGGAGGCAGAGAGATGACGCACATCTCTGCTGAGGTTGCTCGGAACCTCGTTCCTTTGTGGAGACACTTGTAGCGGCTGCTGCGGAGCTACAGGCGTTAGTTGCGGGACCAGCGACAACTGGGAAGCCGTGGGGGAGCCGTACTGGAAGGTACGAGCCGCCGTAAAAGAGCAGGGAGACATGATGCCACCGGGCGTAGGCTGCTGCTGGAGGGGCGTGGCTGGGTTGCCAGGCGAAGAGAAAGCCACGCTTCCGGCCAGCCGCGCAGCCGGGATGATGGACGCCGAGGCGCTGTAGGTCATGGGGGTCATGGGTGAAGACTGCTGCTGCAGTTGAAACTGCGTCGTCAGGAAGGGAGGCTGTGCCGGCGAGTTAATGATGGAGTTGCCGGAGATGGGCGTCGAATTGGCTCCGGTTACCGACTGCTTCCTCTCCACCATCATCACCATCTCGCGGTCCTGCCGGATGATCTGCTTCAGCAGCTCGTTCTCCTGCGTGTTGAAGACGCCGGAGTTCAGGTCCTTCTGGAACTTCTGTAGCAGGAGCGAGTTCTTCTTCCCTGAAAACAAGCAAAACAACCTCAGCGACTCGAGCGACTGTCACCATCCGCCGGCTTCAACACATTACACATGAGGTGGAGACAGAGGGACGGCATGAAGGGACAGGCCTAAGAAAACATGGTGGGGTCGTTTCTCTAATTTCCTCATAATAATAAAACACAAAACTAACAAACACAACTGAAACAAAAGAAATGAAAGAAAGGAACATTGATGTAAAGAACATCCCTCAGCTCCACTGAGTCTCGGTCCTCACAAGATCTATTTATAAAAAAAAAGGATAAGGGATTCACTGTGCGTAGGTTTGTTCTTTGTCTCCCATTTATTATTTTGTTTGTTAAAAGAAATGGAGTGTTTATTCCATACTAATGAGTTCACAAGGTTCCAAACGAAGAACAGAAAGTTCTTTAAAACGACACAGGAACATTTCCAGAGGCCTTTTGTTTGAGTTGAGGGACCTTGCTGAATTTAGAATTTTCTGTTGGACCCCTGCAGAACAGGATCACTGAGATTCTGCAAGTTCAAGGTTTGAGTACCAGCTGCTACGCTGGGTTCTTAAACGGGAACCTTAACCCTCAGCCTATTTTTGTAGAATGCACATCACTATTAATCATCATCAGGTTCTGTGATTACTTTCATTCAGCAGAGGACGGACCAGATGAAGCGCAGCGATGGAGAACCACGGCCCTCACATTCGACCTCTGGTTGTTCTAAGGTTCTGAACTTTGTGCCGGCGGCAGTGGAGCGCAGCGCTTCCATCAGCAAGAGTGAGAGAATGAGGAGAACTATCAATCTCTGTGCTTCAGCCTTCAGGGTGAGCAAGGACGCCGTCGCTAAACCACCACATCGGTTCTCCTTGTAGTGCCAGATCCGGATTCACCGCATTCTCCACCCAGAGAACACAGATTTTCCACGTTTCTTCTTTATTTTATCAGTTTGTGTTTAAAGTGATTTTAGATTCATATTTTTACGTGTAAAAGTTCCTAAACGTTCTCCACAGGCGTTCTAACGTGAGGTAAGCTCAGGAGTAGCGCTCGGTAGCAACGTGCTGTCAGGAGGACGGACTGCACCAGTTTCACAGAAACCTTTATCTATTGTGACAGGAATTAACCGGACGTGAGTGTCCCTCGAGTCAGACACATACTCACACGTCCAAATACTTATGGTACTTTATATTGAAGGCTGCTGCAGAGTAAACAAGGGGAATCAGGGTTAGGGTTAGGGTTAGAATCAAAATGAGAAGAAAAGGAAAAATGATCAATTAAATTAAAATGGTAAATAAATTATAACTGATAATCACATAATGATAAACAGAAGACACTTATGGTTTTTCTAATTCATAAAGTACATTATTATAAGCATTTAATCAGATAAACTTAATAACAATGATAATAATAATAATAATAATAATAATAATATATCATTAATGAGCTGAGGGAGGGGCCGCTGACCCGCAGAGTGAACATGATGGAGGAGGTGGAGGAGGAGGCGGAGGAGGAGGAGTTCTGAACTTGTGAATAGTGAAATATCTTTAATAATTTCTAATAAAAAAAATAATTAATTATTATTTTTTTAAGATTCAGAATATCTGTTTACACACACAGACATTACACACTCAATACACACACAATAGCAACTTATAATATTTTGTTCAAAGCTTTAGTCACAATATAAATCAACATTATCATCTAAAATTACAGTTTCAGTTAATGTTTAATAAAATATTCATGAGGATGATTAATAATAACATGATCATGTAAATAATAATGAACAGAAGGCTTTGCACTTAAATGAAGGTTAGAAAGTTAAAGTTCATGTTACTTCAACAAATCTGTCAATCAATCAATCAAGCCGATTAGGTTTATAACTAATTGATTGATTGTAGGCCTAATAATCCTGATTATCTGGTTTGGGAGGTTTCTTTCTGTAGCTGAACTGCAGAATGTTCTAAATTGGAATCCAGGTTCCTGAACATGCAGTTCCATTGTTTCACTAACAGAGTGTTCTGTCGGTGGAATCCTGTAGCTGAATACCGTTGATGATTGATTATCCATCATGTCTGATTGCTGCTAATAACCTGTGTGTTTATCTTTAACCTGATGGAGGTAATGATCTGGTCCTATAATAAAGTTTACTAATGCTAACTCAGCAGGATTTTATTCTTACAGGGTCTGTTTGGTGATGAATCGGTTCATGGCTCTGTCTCAGTTCCACAAACTAATTACAGACATTCCTTCATCTGGTTTTAAAACGAAGAGAGAGAGGCGATGAGGTGTGTTACAGCACGCCATTGAGCCTAAGCGCTTATTACACGTTGCCGCCTCTTCACAGCGAGAAGAGGGGGAATTAAAGAGTCACCATTCCATTTCTGCTTAAAGATTCAGAGAACCAAAGAAGAGGAACTAATCGTTAATCCAAGCACAGCACTGAGGATGAAGCTGCACTGTGACTATCCCACAGCATTGGAATCAGGCTCACTGGGCTAACTGTGGTTAGCTGTGATTTAACTGGAGCTAACTGTGGTTAGCATGGTTAGATGAACTGCATGGTTCATCAGACTGAATGACAGCTGATCATTTAAGATGCTACAGTGTTTTCAGTAGAGTGCAGACTTGAACCTGCTGAATTGTGGGCAAATGTGCCGCAATGTCATTTATACTACAATGGTCTTAAACCCCAAGGCTGGACAGTCCGAATGTAAAATCCTGAAGTGTGGGTGGATGATTGCAGTTCCATCAGCGGCCTTTGGAGACAAGTTCCAAACCAAAGCATCCTGGATAAACCAGGAGAAACTCTTCCCTCCCTCACTCTGACGATTTGAATTGTGAATGTTATGTAGGTCAGGTGAAAATAAAAAGCTGAATGCTTCCTGTGAAGCTCTGTCAGGTTCTCCTGTGTGCTGTATCTAACCAGTAAACAGGAACTATCATTTGGATGACCACAGAACACCAGGAACTAATGTGTACAATGTGTGGATGATGTAGTTTATCTGAAATCTAATCTAAATGTCATTTAAACATACAGATCTATGTTCTATCATTAATTAATGATCTGATGCTCTGATTGAGAACATGCAGAACGTACAGAAGCCGAAGGTTTTCCTCCCCCGTTTCAGACTTGATCAGTGAGTTATACTCTGAGTGATGATGAGTATGAATGACATAGTAATGTAGAGTAATGTAGAGCGGTACAGACCTGACTGTAACGGAACTGTAACTGAAGGTGCATGCTGTTTACAGAGGATCTGTGTTAGATGAGAATGATGCTGCCTCTGTAGTTCCACAGTCACTCTACAGTTCTAAATGAAAGTCTAATCCATGTGGAGACCTCAGAGACTGTACCCTATCCCATGATGCTTTTATTAAGATGGGTGGGTTGTATCGAGGAATTTACCTGCTGCCTAATCTTCGGCCAGGACACTCTTGAAAACGAGATGAGCTCATCTCAAGAGGAACTCCTGGTTGAATAATTTTTAGATAAAGATAGAATCGTGAAACATTAAATCAAGGCATGGATATTACTTCTGCTCTTGTGTTTACTTTTTTTTTTTTAACGTAACAAGCATTCGCAGTCCAAAATAAAAAATAAGACATCATCACAACGAGCACAGATCATGAGCCGGTCTGTAGGTTTCCTTTGTATGAGACAGAACCCCTCTGTTTTATCAGATCTATCTGAATCATGTGCATGATCATCTGCAGCACGTTTTAAAGGGCCGTGTGTTCAGCTGATAGAACATGAGCGCATGTTCAAAGGAAGACCAAAAAAAGAAACAGATAAGTCAGCGATCTCATCGGTACCATGACAAACTACATCGTCTCGGGGATTTACACAAACTGGCGTGACAACGTCAGAGCTCCTCTGCTGCTGAAAGTATGTGATGAGGACATGGTCCCGGTGCAAAGCAAGTCATCTGAGCATGCCTGGGTTCGACAACACCCCTCCACCGCACAAAAAAAATATTGGGGAAAAACTGAGAGAGCTCACAAGCAACCAATGACAGAACTGAGTGCTACAGGCTGGTTCTGAAGGCAGGGTTCTACAGGCAGGTCACATGCTGGGTTCTAACTAATACCCATGTGCAAATGCATAGAGGAAAAACATTCTACTTGTGAGTGAGTGGTGGCCGTGAACGTCGGCATGTGTCTGAGCTGCTGCTGCCGCTGCTGCAAAATTAGAGAGGGTTCATTAAAAGTATGCAGCTTTAAGACCGAGGAGAAAACACTTTGTTCCAACAAAGACTACAGATCTATTAATCAACATAATGGCTGTGAAACCAATCCTGAACGTCTCATCTAAGTGTACAGTGTACATATTTATCATGCTTAAGATAAACGTGTAGTTCCGGTCCTTAAATTTGAATGACTGAGCTGTTGGTCCAGCCATAACAACAATGACAATAATGCACACCTCTGAGAGCTACACCTTAGTTTAAATAATAAAAAAAAAGTAATATAATCTGGGAGTCAATTTGTAATGAGCACTAAGCCTGTTGCGGCTGTGGTTTTTAAAAAGTGTTCTGTAATTTGGACACTGGATGGCATTTTTTAACTGTTAGAGAAACCGTATCCTGTTATTCAGAAACACTACTCACTTTTAAAACCGGAACAGATTCAGGACAGAAGACCATTTAATTTATAAGTTATTTTCAATGAATTGTAAACCAGACCTTTTTTATATTATAATATCTTTGTCACTGTTTTATAAAAGCAATAAGGCACTCGAGGTTGTGTATTATTGTGAATAAATTACAGGAACGGCGTGTAATGGGACTAATGACTCCTCTGTGATTTGTTCACAATACTGCACAACCTCTCCTTGTTTTATTTAACGGTATAATTTCCTCTAAATTCTGTTTAATGTTCTAAAGACTGTGCTGATCTAACAGAATGAGATTCTACATGGTTCTGTTTAAATCATGCAAACCCTGATGTTGGTTCTGTGGAACTGAAATCCACAGAAACAATAACTTTATTTGCAGCAGAAGCAGAAACATGTTTAATTATTCACTGACATTACATTAAAATGTACTTTATCAATTCATTATTCCTGAAGTGGCCTTGACTGTATGTTCTATCCTACACAGTCTGCCGGTGTATAGTAAGAGCTTATTTATCACTCGCTCTCTAGCGGAGCTGAAGACGAGCAGCAGAAAGAATACACATAAATGCAGTGAAACATCAGAGATTTAGCCTTTTTTAGTTTCAGGTTCTACTGCTTTAATGTAAAGTCTGGTGGAGAACAGAAGCTCTGCTGCAGCGGCATATGCTCTGGATTTTAGAGTCCTATTTAAATATCTAAAGTTTGTGCTTTGTGACTTATTAAACTGATGCTGACAATGTTAGAACCACGATATAACGACTGAGTTTAAATAACATTATTGTATTAAATCCCTGCTATTTAGTGAGAAACACAAGCTGATACACCTTAAATAGGAGCATAGAGAGAAGATAAAATGTTCTCCATTCAGGTCACGACTACAGTAAAGTGCTCGCCTTTAAGGTTCTAATGCAGCATTATGGAACTCAAACTGCACTGCAACCACTTCATTATGATCAGACTCAGATCCAACCACATGCCTCAAAGAAACGCAAATTGTTTTGCAGTTTGTAGACCAACAGATTAATAGGTTACTTTTTAGTCAAATTCAAAATTTCCATTTAAGTCTGAAACAAAGCAACCAATTGGAAACGGAGGCTTCATTTTAATTATCTGGTGAAATAATCCCCATGTTTCCAGACAATAAGACGTTTTTCTCTACAGGTCAGTTAACATGTGTGTTTTTATATAAGGACATTCAGTCAAAAGACAGAAGTATGTGGACACCTCCTTTTTCACACCTGCAGGAGCTTTAAAAACATCTCAGTAGAATTTACAGATGTAGAATCATTTTTTTGGAAGGCTTTCTATAAAAAGCTGCAGAAATTAAAAGGCATGTCCTGATACTTTTGTCCATATGATGTATATATAAACACACACAGCAGACTGAAACAGCAGAGCACATGCCTCAAACCTCAAACCCGACTCCAGCACAGGGGCTTATACTGTCCCTTTGTGTTGAGCTGCACTGCTCCGTGTTCAAAAACGTAAAACTTATGATGTGGAACCGAAATAAAAAGTGGTAAAGAAGAGTCATGTTCTATAAACTGAGACCTTAGAGTCTGGAAATGACAGTTCTGATCGAAGAACCGGCCACAAGCCGAAGCCAAATGGGTGGGAGATCACAGACTAGCTCTGAAGGACGTTGGGGGTCGGGGTGGTGCTCATACCCAGGAGAGGAATTCGGATCAGAGGCTCATGCAGGTGAGGAATCTGCCTCTGTCCACTCACAGGACGTTGAATGAACAACCCTAACGGAACAACCAAACCTCAGACATGCATCACTACCCATCCCCCCACCCGCCAACACCCCCACACACACACTCAGGCAGAGACAGTGAGCAGATGGATTCATCACTTTACTGCATCGACTCGCATTAACTCACATTAACTCAGAGTTCGGAGGAAACACACAGACACACGGGGCTCATGCAGCATGATGACAGGTGCGATGGGGGAATACACATAGATGGGGGTGGGGTTTATGGGCAAGGGGGTGGGGTCTTACCGATACGGTCCAGGCGGTCGATTGCGACGGTCTCGAAGGCGCGACGCATCATGGGATATTCCTCCAGCACCTCATTAAAATGGTCCACGGACAGAGAGAAGAGGCGGCAGTAGGTGTCTGCGCGGACGCTCGCCGTGCGCCGCCCTTTCGTCAGCAAACAGATTTCTACAGCCGAAAGAGGGAGGGGTGTCAGCAGAGCTCAGGTGACATCATCATATGTAATTATAGACAGTCTGCGTCAGTGTGTCAGTGTGTACCAGTATGCGTCAGTCTGTGCCAGTTTGTGTCAGTGTGCCAGTCTGTGTTAGTGCGTCAGTGTCTGTGTGTGCCAGTCTGCATCAGTGTGTGCCAGTCTGTTAGTGTTTGCCAGTCTACATCAGTGTGCAGTGTGTGCCAGTCTTTGTCAGTGTGTGCCAGTCTGCGTCAGTGTGTCAGTATGTGCCAGTCTGCATCAGTGTGTGCCAGTCTTTGTCAGTGTGTGCCAGTCTGCGTCAGTGTGTCAGTATGTGCCAGTATGCATCAGTGTGTGCCAGTCTGTGTCAGTGTGTCAGTGTCAGTGTGTGCCAGTCTGCATCAGTGTGTGTCAGTGTGTGCCAGTCTTTGTCAGTGTGTGCCAGTCTTTGTCAGCGTGTGCCAGTCTGCATCAGTGTGTAAGTGTGTTCCTGCTGCAGTCACAGGGTTTTACTTTGGTTTCTTTCATGTTTCCTCGTCGTTTTTCATGTTCTGTGTTCACTGGTTGATCTCAGACTGTTACGTCCTGCAGCTGCTCTTTCATCTCGTGTGTGTGTGTGTTTATGTCCGGTTGTGTGTGTGTGTTTGTTTTTGTTATTAACCTGAGGTTATGATACAGGTCACTGCTGAACCAACGGCTAACTAACTAAATAACGGTTTCCTAAAACCATCAGAAACCAACCGCAGTGCTGACGCTGATACACACACACACACACACACACACACACAGCAGATGGCGTGTGTCTGAAGCAGGTGGTTGGCATTGTAATAGAACCCAACACTAACACTGCTCTGTCCATCGTCCCTCTGTCTGTCGTAACAGGTGACTCTTCTGATGACATCAAACTCCAGATTACTATTGACTTATTAATCATTATTAATGACTTTGTGAAGTTGTGTGAAGTTTGTGAAGTTGTGTGTCATTACTTTTATGTGTGTAGATTTTTATCTTGTGTGCGTGTTTTTATACACGTGTGTGTGTTTTCAAACGTGTGTGTTTTTATAGTCTGTATGTTTTCATACGTGTGTGTGTGTGTGTCTTCATATGTGTGTGTTTTCATACCTGTATGTTTGTGTTTTTTCATGCATATGTATAAGTGTTTTCATTAGTGAGTGTGTGTCTTCATATGTGTGTGTTTTTATAGTGTGTGTGTGTGTGTGTGTATGTGTTCTGTATTACAGATTTCAGAGCAGCGTTACCTCCGAAGTACGATCCGTCTGTGAGCTTCATCTCTTTGTTGTGTTTGGTGATCACACTGGCCACGCCGTGCTGGATAAAGTACATCTTTTTCCCCACTGTTCCTTCGCGTATGATGTAGTCATTGGGCTGAAAGACCTCGAACTTGAGTTTGCTCAGCATTCCGGTGACAAAGTTGGGATCGGCGTTGGCGAACAGCGGCATGGTGGCGACCAACTTCCTGCAGTTAAAATTCACGATCTCCTGAAAAACAGGAACAAACAGTTTAATTTATGTAAAAAACATACAAACACTGCTCAAACAAATAGCGGGAACACTTAAACAACACAATGCAACTCCAAAACAAGCACACTTGTGTGAAATCAACCTGTCCAGTTAGACAGCAACACTGATTGTGAATCCATTTCACTTGCTGCAAATGGAACAGACAACAGGTAGAAATGAGAGGCACTTAGCAAAGACCCCCCTAAAGGAGTGTTTTTGCAGGTGGTGACCACACCCCTTTTCTCTGTTCTCATCCTTTCTGGCTGATGTTTTGGTCACTTTTGCATTTTGATTTACATTTTGATCCGTTTGATGTTCTTTTGTTCTCAACACATTTCAATGTCTACTAAATAAAGATTTTCAACTGAAGTATTTTATTCATCGAGATCTAGGATGTGTCATTTTAGTGTTCCCTTTATTTTTTCGAACAGTGTACACACACACACACAAACATATACATATGTATATGTGTGTTATGTATATACAGTGGTATGAAAAAGTGTTTGCCCCTTCAAATTTGTCCCCTTGTTTTTTTTACGTTTGTCACACTTAAGTGTTTCGGAACATTAAGCCAATTTAAATAGTAGTAAAATACAACACAAGTAAACACAAAATGCAATTTGTAAATGAAGGTGTTCATTATTAATAGAGGAAAAAAAATCCAAACCTACATGGCCCTGTGGGAAAAAGTGATTGCCCCCTAAACCTAATAACTGGTTGAACCCAAGTTTGTTTCAGCTTGAGGTCACAAAGAGATGGTCGGACATTCTTCAGGATCTTTTAGTAGACAGCAGAATTCATAGTTTCACAGTTGCATTTATCACAGCAAAACAGCCCCAAATCACCACACTACCACCACCATACCACCTCCGCATCACTCAGCATCACTCCTCACCGCAGCATCACTCCTCACAGGAGCATGACTCCTCACAGCCCTTTTGTTTCCATGATGCAGAAAACTGCTTCTCTACTTTGCTCTCTCTTTATCTCTTTCTCTCTCTCTTCCTGATACTTCTCTTAGGCAGAAGCGTGACCGCAGTCCTGATGGAGGAATAATGAGTTTGATGGCAACCTCCAGCCCTGGACCCACACTCCAGGAAAACAAGCGCCTGGAGACGCTGCCTATTTCCAGCCGATTCGTCAGCTGCGTTTAAAAATAGCAGATTTAATAGGAAAAAAAAAAAAAGGAGGAGAAAATGATGCTGCGGTAATGATGCAGTAAATATGGGACCTGCTGTGTCATCGTTTGCTGTGTGATGGTTCTGTGCAGAAGCGTTGCGCCGTGACGGAACACTGACGAAGATGCAAACATCAGAGAGCGTCACTGAAGATGCTCGTCTGGTCTGCGTGGTCATGTGAATGTAACATCAGACTCTTTAGAAGATTCATGATCCTGCTCACAGATCAGTTCTCTGAATGATGAGGTCATGGAGGTGATGCCACTCCGCAGATCCTCCTTATGTTCCTCCTAATGTTGCTCCTCAAGTTCCTTCTCATGTTCCTCCTCATGTTCCTCTTGTTTCATTCCAATAACATAAATCTGTGCTTGTTGTAGTAAGAACTCGTGTCGAGGGGATCATGTTAAAGACTGAATAAAGAGTATTAAAGCGAACCTTCCAGGTTCTAGGTTCTGTTGAAATAGACAGAACAAAGTGCTGGGTTTCAGCTAAACGCTTTTCTCCATGCTGCAGAGCAGAGCATTAAAAGACGTTCTGCTGGCCTTTCGGTGAAGAGATGAATAACGTTACCTTGACGTGTTTGATCTTTACTAAACACGCTCCACTACGTCAGCCTCCGCCTTCGGTGAGCTGCGCCCTTTAAATGAGTCGGCGATCCATCAGCAGCTCATCTTCAGGCTTTCAGAAAAAATATGGAGGTGAGAGACTCTGCAGGCTCCAGAGACTCCGCAGACTCACTGCATTTACAAACTGATAATCCGTGTGGTCCTATTTATCATTCTATTATTATTATTATTATTATTAGTTCAAAGATAAGTTTATAAACCAATCGCTTGTGAAGAATCAGAACCCATGGGTAATCAGATCTGTCCCGGCTGATGTGCGTGGTAACGGCCTGCGTGCGTCAGCAGCCCTTAAAGAACGTCACACTATTTGTAATATATTGGCGGAGCAACGGCGGTTCGTAGGGCAGCGGCAACTTGTAAAGCAGCGTTTTCATAATCGGTAATGGATGTCGGACTGAACGCAGAACTCAATCAACCTTCAAATCCACAAATCCAAATCCACATTTCAATTTATCTCCAACTGGCTGTCTGTCAGCTTTGGGATTCAAACACATAAATAATAATAACTAAACTTTCAAGTCATTATATTTTCTCCCAATTTGTGCATCATCACACCTTCTATCCCTTTATCTCTGCTGCAAGATGTCATGACCATGATCCAACAGCAGAGGTCTATGTTTAGTGAATCTTTAACATTTACTCCTCCAGCAGATGGCGGAGACGTTTGAGGATCAGAGTTACACACCTCTTTCAGAGGATCGTTGAGTTCGTTGAGTATGTTGTCCTCGTCGAAGATCTTGCCCTGGTAGCGATGCTCGTAGTAGTCGTGGATCTTCTGGCGCATGTCCGCTGGCAGCTTGTGAAAGGACATGTACTGCTCCACCTGCTTGTACTGAAAACGAGAAAGAGAAGCGCTTAAAAAACAGCTGAGAGGAAGTGTGTGTGTGTGTACCGTCCTCTGTAAACATCAGAACCTGTTCATATGAGGTGTGCTGGTACGGTACGTTCTAGCAGCGGCTCTGATGATGTTGGTATACATGTGGTTCTCTGTTTCAGATCTGCGCTGCAGCTTTGATCTTTCTTTAATGTACAGGTTGGATGATGTTAGTGAGAAAATCAGAGAGCGATCCCTCAACTAACTGAACTCAACAATTAGCCCAGCGTTCCTTAAAATTACACTTTCACACACAATTAGTCAGACAGACAGACAGACAGAGAGACGGATCGTCTGCCTGTAGGCTCATTCGCTCTGACAGACTGAGGAAGACGGAGCGATGAGGAGATCTGAATTGACAGCATGTTGATAAACTGATCCCGGATCAGGAGCGTGGTCATGCTTCCTCGCCACAGAAACGGCGGTGCTGGTCAGAGATCTGAGGCTGGTCTTTGGTTCATGTTTGGATTCAATCAGGTTTCTGAATCTTTTCTGCAGCATCAGCATCTCAACACTCACCAGCCCCCCACCATGTTAGTGGTGTTTAAGTCTCTCCACAAAATCACAAACATGTTCTTTACATGAACAACACGACTCCTCTCATAGGAGAGATCTGAATCTTTTATTGACATGAAATAGTAATACTGTCATACACCTGACATAAACCTGTCATAGCAGTGGCATAAACCGGTCATAGGACTAACATAAATCTGTCATAGTCATAGAAGTGGCAAAAACATGTCATAGGACTGATATGAACCTGTTAAAGAAATGGCATAAACCTGTCGTAGGAATGACATAAACCTGTCATAGGAATAACATAAATCTGTCATAGGGGTGGAATAAACCTGTTAAAGAAATGACATAAACCTGTCATAGGAATGACATAAACCTGTCATAGGGGTGGCATAAACCTGTCATAGGAATCACATAAACCTGTCATAGGAAAGACATAAACCTGTCATAGGAATGACATAAACCTGTCATAGGGGTGGCATAAACCTGTTAAAGAAATGACATAAACCTGTCATAGGAATGACATAAATCTGTCATAGGACTGATCTGAACATGTTAAAGAAATGGCATAAACAGGTCATAGAAATGACATAAACCTGTCATAGGGGTGACAAAAACCTTTCATAGGACTGATATGAACCTGTTAATAAAATGGCATAAACCTGTCATAGGAATGACATAAACCTGTCATGGGGTGGCATAAACCTGTTAAAGAAATTACATAAACCTGTTATAGGAATGACATAAACCTGTCATAGGACTGATATAAACCTGTTAAAGAAGAGACATAAACCTGTCACAGGAGTGACATAAACCTGTCATAGGACTGGTATAAACCTGTCATAGGAATGACATGAACCTGTCATAGGACTGATATGAACCTGTCATAGGAGTGACATAAACCTGTTACAGGACTGGCATAAACCTGTCGTATACAATACATAATATGGACATGAACTCGCCATACCTTTTAGATTAGAGTTGAATATCAGCTGAAGTTTACCCAGAATTCTATGCTTTGAACCCCATCATCCTGAGAGGTGACACAGGGCTGGGTTTTATGGTTCTAACAAGAACCAAGATTTATTTTATGAAGCATTTTGGGTAACTGATTCAACTAATGAGGCTTTTTGTGGGGAGTTTGCATGTTCTCTCGGTGTCTGAGGAAATCCTGCCACAGTACAGAATCGGTAAGTATTATGGTTAATGACATCATGTAAACGAGAGGTTCTAAAATAAGGTTTATTGATTGCTCATCTGGTTCTCAGACTCCGAGATGTTCTGTCTGAGGACCACAGCTCATATGAACTCATCTGAGAACCTCGTTTACTGTAGTTGTTTCTTCTCTCTAAACTGGAATTATATAAAGCTCATCATACGTGTACAGATTACTGAATGTGTCTGATGGGACCTGAAGCCTGACCTGGGATCAGATGGGTCTCAGGTTAATGAGAGGTGCATCAGGAGAACATGTGCTCATCTCCACCTGAGACATCCCCTCGGATTTAAAGTCAAGAGGCAGCGGATGGACAGCAGGAAGAGGAAAAAGCTCCGCTCGCCCGCCCGCCGTGGTGGTGAAGGTGACCCAGACGATGTAGGCGTGGTTTTAGATAAGATTCAGGATGACAGGGGAACTGATGAGGGTTCTATCTCATTAGGTTTAAAGAGCTTTACTGCGTCACGTTCTCACAGTTATTAAAGAAAATAACACGTATCAGTCCCTCAATACGCAGGAACCCTGCCTAACATTAAAGTAAACAAGTAGTAGCTCCACCCCCCGTGATAAGCTCCTCCTTCTTTGAAGATTAGCTGAGATTGAGGTTATTTAGAGGTAGTTTACGGTTATTAGACTGTAATCAGGCACAGCGCTGCTGCTGAGGCCTGAGGTTTGAGTTCTGATGGTACTGTGTGTTTAATGAGAACGTGGGCGATCAAACGCCACTGATAAGTGTGTTGTGGTGATGTCTCCTGTGAGACGCGCAGCTCCACTCGGTGGGTCAGGGGTGCTAATCCTTTGAACCTCAGGGACAGATGAGACCCAGATCCAGGCCTTTTTATTAAAGCCTCTGAGGGGAACCACCGCTTCACACAGTGCAGAACAGAAGACAATGCTCTGAGCAGAGGATAATCCAATGTCCCCGCAGCGTTCCATCGTCCTCTGCACTGCCTCCTCTCTTAAATACACGGTGCTCGCTGTCTCCTCTCTCTCCTCTCCCGGTACGACTCGGGGGACATACATCAGTGCACTTAAGTAGACTGAGCAATCACACTAAGAGTGTTTCATCCACAGCAGATTTGAGAAATGAGATGCGGAAACGAAACTGGCATCTCTGCTTTTAGGAGGCGCACCAGGACGTGGACACGCGGCGGCTCCATGCCTTTCCAAGGTTTGCTTATTTTTTAATTTACAAATGTGCTTTAAGGTCTGTTCCTGTCAGTTCCACTTTGCATTTGTGCTGCTGACTCTCGAAGATCTCCTTAACTCATACATACTGATCACCTCCTCCTCTCACATGGTGGAGTTTCATCTGATCTAAACATCTAAACTTCTTTATGGAGAGTTTTTACCATTGTTTTCCTCTTATTAACTCTGCTCCTCCCACTTCTACCCCCCCCCCCCCCCCCCCCCCTC